>JAAAKG020086284.1:0-16560 GCA_010014905.2 Druon quercuslanigerum | reverse complement strand
AGACATGTTATTAGTCCAGTCGGTTAAGACAAGACTATAAACCAGTCCAACCAACAAATGCAAGTCATGTTATTAGTACAGTCGGTTAATACAACACTATAAATCAGTCCAACCAACAAAGGGAAGACATGTGGCAAATGACAATGCGAGTGAGCGTCTTATGACTAATAACATGTCTTGCCGTTGTTGGTTGGACTGATCTGTCTTCTCTTAACCGGCTGGACTAATAACATGTCTTGCCTTTGTTGGTTGGAAGGGCCTATAGTCTTGTCTTAATTATCTGGACTACAGAATATCTTTGGTAGTCCAGAATGTCTTTTGCCTTGATTATTTTGAAAAATCTTCACATTGCCAGGGCATTCCATTACATTGTCTTGTATTTATTGACTGAACTGTCGTCCACCTTTAATATTTCGTACAGTATTTGCATTGCGAGGACAGCGTCATGATTTCGTCTATTATTACCAGGACAGGTCCATTTTGTTGCTCTTATTAGCTGGACTGGTCTTACCAGTGTTTCTATTATTGTCAGTGATTGTGCTGATCACAGTTTATTGAAAAATCTGCACCTCATCTTCAAGTTTCAAGCAGGATATTAGATTCGCTTGTGGTCATATTTTTGTGGTTCAGCCCCACCTATCTTGAAAACTTTTGATTTTTTGGACTAGTACGCATTAGGATTTTTTTATCCGGAGGCTTTGAACTATATTATATTGCAACTTCATTGTGCGGAGTCCTTTTAGGGGATTACAAGGGATTCAAGAAGTTATCAGGGGATTTGGCGAAATTTTAAAAAAGGTAAGGGAATATACTAGTTTTCAAAAAACTCAGGAATTTCACGGGATTTCTAAATAAAGCAAAAGCTTTCACAGGATTGCAGGAAATTTCAAGGGATTGCAAGGATTTTAAATGATGTCAAAGGATTTCCAACAATGTCTAGGGATTATACTTAATTTATAATTGTACAGGATCCTGGCAATTTTGAAATATTTCAAGGAATTTCTTCAAATTTGATCAGGATTTAAAAACGGTTTAACGTATTTCACGAGATTTTAAAACACTTTGAGGCATTTTACACCAGGATTCAAAAATATTTCAAATAATTTCTTCAAATTTCTTTAAACTTTATTAGAATTCATAGGATTTTAGAAGAACTCCATGTATTTCGTGGGATTTTAAAAGAATAAAAAAGTTTTTACAGGATTTCTAATTATTTCTAGATATTTCACGCTGGGATTTAAAAGTATTATAAGGGATTCCACGTAGTTTCTTTAAATTTCGTATGATTTCACGGAATTTTACGCTAAATGTTAAGAGATTTTAAAGAGTTAAAATAATTTAAAAGCTTTCACAGAAATCAAACATATTTCGAGACATTTTACGCCGGGAATTCAAAATCTTTCAAGAAATTCCAAGGAGTTTTTTAAATTTTCATGAGATTTCAAGGCATCTTACGGGATTTCAAAAAAATTTAAGTCATTTAACTCCAAAATTTGGAAAGATTTCAAAGGACTTTACATGATTTGGAAAAAATTTGAGGCATTCCATGCCAGAATTTCTATAAGTTTCACGGAATTGAAAAATATATCCAAAGTTTCCACGGGATTTTAACATATTTCTAGACATTTTACGACGGTGTTCCAAAGACTCAAGGAATTTCGAAAATTTATAACCAATTTTAAAGGAATTTAAAAGTTTTAACGGGATCCCAATATATTTCTAGACATTTTCCACCAGGATTTGGATATATTTTAAGGTGAATACAAATGATTTGCTTGAGGTTACAACTGGATTACCTGACATTGCGAGTGGATTACTCCATATTACAAAAAGATTACCTAAAGTGGTTGGTAGATTACTCCATATTACAAATGGATAACCTGAGATTAAAAGTGGATCAATACACATTATAAATTTTCTCTTGGTATTAATATTGGATTGCTTGAGATTAAAATGGGATTTTCTGGGTTTACAAGTGGATTACTTCACTTTATAAATGGATTTCATGGGATTAAAAAGTAATTGTTTGTGAATACACATAGATTATTCCACATAAAAGTGGATTACTTTATATTACAAGTAGATTAATTCATGTTAAAATTAGATCGACTGTGATTAACAAATAAATCGCCTGGGATAGAAAATAAATTGCATGGGATTAAAAGTCATGTACACGTGTCAAAAGTGCATTGACTTAAAGTAGATTACAAGTGAATGTGTTTAGATTATAAGTGTATTTCTCTGGTTTACAAGTGGATTAATCCATGCTCGAAATTAGAAGTGGAATAAATTTTTTTCTCTTCTTTTTTAGGGGAAAATCGGAAATGTTTTTTTTTCAGATTGCAATGGGAACATTTTATGGAGTTTGATCTAATCCAAATCTGCTAAATTAAAATTTAATAAATTTAAATGAGATTCAAATCCAATTTAAAATCCTTTCAAACGTCCAATAATTAAGTAATTATGAATTGTAATGGTAATTGACTGAAAATACAAGTGGATTGCCTGGAATTACGAATGGATTACTCCATATTACAAAGGAATTATCTGAGATTGCAAAAGAATTACTCCATATTAGATTTGGATTACCTGATATATTACAAATGGATTAGTCCACACTACAAATTGGTTACCTGAGATTACAAGTGGATTATTATTTATTACAAATAGATTAAAAAATGATTACCTGGCATCAAAAATAGATTATATGAGATTACAAATAAATTGCACAGGGTAACAAGGGAATTACTCCCGACTATAAGCGAATTGACTGGATTTACAAGTGGATTATGTCGGATTACAAGTGAATTACTCTAACTTACAAGTATATTACATGGGATTATTCGTGGATTACTTCATGTTGCAAGTGGATCATCTGGGTTTATACGTGGATTACCTGGGATTAAAAGTAGATTACCTTGTATTACAAGTGGATTACTGCTGTTAAAAATGAATGACCTAGGATTACAAGTGGATTAACATGTGTTGCAAGAGGAATACTGCTGATTATAAATTGCGATATATAAATAAATTATAAATTATAAACCTGTGCTTAAAAGTGCATTACTTCATATTAAAAGTTGCTTACACAGGATTACTAGTGGATTACCTGGGATTGAATTGGATTAGATCGCTTACATAGCAATTTTTTCATTGTACGTTTCGTAAAGAAGAAATATCAGTCTGAGTGAATTCCACCGGAAGGTCGTGTCAAAGTGGTTGGAGATCGCGATCACGAAGCGGAGATTCGACCTTGTTGGGGATACGAACGCCCCGACCACCAATGGTGAATTGGCGAACGAGGAGAAACCAGAAGATTGAGACCAAATTAAGACCTACGTGAAGTGCGGGCGGCGTAATGTCATCTGGAAATGAGCTTGGTTTCATTTCCGCTCTTGAGACTCATTAATTTCAATTATTCTTTCTTTTAAGTTCTTTTTTTAACTGGGATGAAATGAATTTTCGTTTTTTAATACCTTTCAATTTCAATCTGGCATCCGCGAATATCAAAACTTCCATTAAATTCTATTTCGCAGTTCTGGTGTCATCTAAATTTAAATATTCGGTACTTCAATTTTTAATTGATTTTTTGTACATTTTCATCCTAATGAGAAGGTATTATGTTTTGAGACCTGCTGAGTCAGGAAGAAAACGATTTTTACGAAGGTGTCTGTCTGTATGTCTGTATGTATGTCTGTCTGTCTACAGATTGCGAGATTGAGATGTACCGCGCGTTTTTAGTGCATAAAAAGAAATGCCGAGTTCGTTAGTTAGCTATTTTGAATGGAAATTCAAAAAGTTTTATATTTTTAATATAAAAATTCCATGTACAGATATTCGTATATTGCGTGAGAAGTCGAACAATTTATCCTTACGACTTTATTTGATAAAAAGAAATGATCACAGTTATAGAACTTGCAAAATTAAAAAAAAAATGAAAGAAAAATTGAAAATTAAAAATTTGTTCGCAAAAAAAAATAATGAAAAATAAAAAATTCCATTTTAATAAGACATAGTTTTTTTAAATCGTGAAAAATGACATTAAAAATAAACAAATTAAATTTTTGGAAAAAAACATAATTTACAATAAAATGTTTGATAACAAAATTGTGTTCCATCAGTTCTTATAATTTTCTTTTAATCTTTTTTTTCTTGCAAAACACGTAATGAGAATGTGTTCGTTAAAGACGAAGTAGCTTTAACAAAAGAGAATTTACATAATTAAATTTCAGTTGTCGCTCGTTTGATTTTTAATTTTAAAATACAACAAATACCACAAAACTAAATAGGATATTTATTATTAAGAGTCTTTTAAACTAAACAATTGAGGTGCTGGGTGCAAAAAACATATCAAATTGTTTAAAAAGAGGAAAGAATAAGCGAGATAATTCTATTTCTTCTTTTTGCATCAATTTTAATTAAACAATTATACAAGTTTAATTTCGATAATGCTTATAATTTTAAACGGTTCAACATTTTTAATTTAAATTAAAATTCTTAATGATTACAGAAATTTTAACCGAAAATTTAATATTATCACTTAGTTTTTAATGAACATTGACGTCAAAATCTTACTTTTCTCTCTTGAGGAGGAAAACATAAAACGCGTCATTATGCCACACATTTGGCACAAAGTCTTATAATATTAAATAAAACTCACTGATGAGGGCCACCATTGTGTGCCGAAACGTTTGAAACAACTTAATTAGTTTCTATTCACCTGACCCTGAAGCCAACAACTTACATGAACAATTTCTACAACAAAAATTATCAGATAAACCTGCATAAGTATATAAGCTATTTATGAAATTACTAGTTTTTAAAATTAATCAATTTGAAATTATCTCTTGCATTTTACTTTTGAATCTATTATTATGGTAAAATTTCAGTTTTACAGTCTTAATATATAGCAGGGACCACAGTCAGTCTCCTATTTCTTCCTCTTTTTCTCAAAATCACTGATAATCCCTATATTTGGTAATTTTTGCGATTAATTTTTTAAATAAAAACCTATGATATTTAAAAACGTGCAACAACAATCTATATTATATAGCTGACTCTCTGTTGAGCCATTCAGGGTTAAGCATTTCCTAGAACTGCAGTTCTAGGAATATATTGCAATATTATGCATCCCAATTGGAAACGGTTCAGACGGCCCTGACTGTTTACGTTCGAATACTCCCGATTTAGTAACTACGCTACTTACAGGCAATCCCCGACAGTGTGGCTTAACCGAGAGTCGGGTGTACTTGTGCTGGTATGAGCATTAATTAGCCTATAGTCTGTAGTCTATATTCTGTAGGCACAATAACTTTCGAAAGATTGATCAGATTGGATTTTGCTTTGACATACTTTTTATAGGTCTAAAAAGAAAGAAGAAGTTCGTAAACCAGCTATTTTGGATGAAAATTCAAAAAGTGCGCACATTTTCAAAATATTTCAGACGATTTTTTTCAAGATTTCAAAATTACATGTACGGCTATTTATAGTACTCGGAAAATTAAGCAATTTATCCTTATGACTTATGTTTTTTGTTTTTAGTCGGAGACAACATAAAAAATTAAAAATTAAAGTTTTGGACAAACGGAACAAGCTATGAAAAAAATAAATAGACAAAAGTTGCTCTTGCAAAAAAAAAAAAGAAATCTCATTCAAAATTTAAAAATTAAATTTTTCGAAAAACGACACCAAAAATGTCTATAAATTTTTTATTATTCATTTTTAGATAGGCGATTGGATTTTCTTTCAATCGTAAAAAATAAGGTTAAAAATTTTTAAAGAAATTTTAGTAGAAAAACGACACAAGAGAATAACAAAATTAAAAGATACAAGTTGTTTAACCAAAAAATATCCACAAGTTTGTTATAAACTACAATAACATTTTATTTGCCAAAATACTAATACATATCATTAATAATAATAATATAAATTTATTAAAACGATATACATTTTTCAGGATGGTTAAGAATAAAATTTAATGCAAAATGAGAAAAAATATTAAATTAACCATTAAAAAGGAGATTTGTACTGATATAGTTGAGCATATACTGAATCAAGCGCGAGACAAATGTATTATCGAGTGCACATCGCGAGAACCAAGAATCGCGCGCCATAGGCGCGCTGAAGTGTGCGGGCGCAGCGAGCCGCGCGCAAAGCGCGCTACTAGAATGTGCCCGCGATAATATGATCGCGATGATTCTATATATACCTGACTCCCGGTTTATCCACAAAGTCGGGGGTTGCCTGCAAGTAGCCTTTTTGCTAAATCGGGAGTATCGAAACGAAAACAGACAGGGCCGCCTGAACCGTTTCCAATGTGTGGAAGCTTCTAATGTGTCCCCTATGTGTTTACACTTGTCTTTTACCTTCTTCCCTAACCTTTATACACACTTACTTTATACACACTTACTTGGTGGTGGGAGGGGGACCTACAGTTTAAGGTGAGTTCCGAACCACCAAAAACAACAGCCTGCGCTTTAGCCCCCACGACCATCGTCCTACTAACCGTTTCCAATGGATATACATAATATTGCGCGGTAAAAAATGTTTTTTTTTTCTAAATTTCAAACGGTAATAAACAAAGTTTAAGATTTATAAATCTTACACCTTTTACGTTCTTTGCCTTTTTTGTAGGACCAAGCTACAATCCTATACTTTTATATTCTGCTGCATTGTCGTAAATCTTTTTGAACTAAATAATATCTTTAAAAAACTCGGAATTCGATCAATTTTTTAATTTTGAGTGACTAAAATCTGAGTTTAGTAAGAGGGGGTGGTGATGGGTGGGGGGGGGGGTAAAAGTCATTATTTTTATTGAAAAGGCTACTATTATATTTTTGGATAGGAATTCTTCTCGTTTGGTTGAAATTTCCATTATTTGGCTGAAAATTTTAATCTTTTGTTGAAAATGATTTGTTTTATCAAAAATTCATCTACTTTCTTAAAAATGCATTTTTTTTAGTTGAGCATTTATCTCTTTGGTTGAAAATTTAAATATTTGTTTAACCCTTCAAATACACTCATTGTCAATTTGACCCTGTCACTGACTTTGTCCAAGAACTGAGCATAGGCGTTTGAATATAGGGCGGTACCGTAGCCATGGGAAGTTATTTTTATTATTACACCATTAGGCCGTTTCCCTTTCGGGTAGGCGTGACTCACTCGGTGTTTTTTTAAATGAAATTTCACTTTTTTCAAAAATGCTTTCTTTTGCTATTTTTTTGAGGTATATTAAAGACGTTAAAGACTCTTGTAAAACTTATATATATAACTTCAGAATACTTAAAAGTATGCCTCTCAATTTTGGTATAAGTAAAAAGGTTCAGTAGTTGTGAAGTTGTGGACGATCAAAAATGAGCAGGGTCATTTTGACCCAGAGTTCAGGAGATGTTCGAAAAAATAGGCGTTTACTCGCAGGGTTAAAATTCATCTTTCTATCCAAAATTCAAATACTTTGTTAATAATTCATTTCATTATCTGATCATCAACTATTCCATTTTTGATTAAAAAAGTCTATTTTTAAGTTAAAAGTGTACATTTTTGGTTGAAAACAGAGCTTTTTTAGCTGTGAGCTCAACTGTTTGGTTAAGAATTCATGTATTTTGTGGAAATTTCGTCTTTCTTTGTAGAAATTTAATCTATTTTTTTTGTAGAAAATGCAATGTTTGGTTGAAATGTCGACTGTTACATGCTTCTTTTTTAAATACTTGGTAAAAATATTAATTTTTGTTATTAAGGATTTATAATTATAGTTAACTTATAGTTAACTTTTATGTTAAAAATTCTGCTGTTTTTTTAGACTATTCTTTTTTTTTGCTTGAAAAATTAGTGGTTTGGTAGAAAATTAAACTATTTGGTTGAGAACTAAATTTTTTGATTGAAACATCATATTTTTGGGTTGGAAAATCAACTTTTTTATATAATTCTTCTTTTCGACTTTAAAATTGAATAATTTTGTTCAAAATTCATGTATATTGTTCAAAATTCGTCTTTTTGGTCAAACATTAATATTCTTTGCGGAAAATTAATCTTTTATTTTAGAAAATTGATCCTTCTCGTTTGAGAACTTATCCTTCTTGGTTGAAAAGAACTTTTTTGTTAAAAATTCAACTGTCATCGAAAAAATTCGTCTTTTTAACTTGAAAATTGAATTTAACAATTTTTTTTGACAACTCGTCCCTTTTCTTATCAAGTTAATATTTAGTTGTTCATCCAAGTGTTTGGTTTAAATTTTGTTGTTGTTGAAAATTTAACTTTTTTCTATAAAATTCATCTCTTTGGGCAGAAAATGTTTTCTGGTTGAAAATTTAACTATTTTGTTGAAAATTAAAATTAAAATTTTATATTTATTTTAAAGTATTTATCAACGTAAAATCCGTCTTTAGTTAACGGCTACGTTACTTTCGAGGAGGGGCGAGTTCTAAAAAGCCTAAAATTAGTAACGTAGTTTATGGATGGTCCATAACTGGAAAAATCTTTCGTGTGACAAGAAAGTGGTTTGGCGCCGCCAGGCCTTCAAAGAGAGTTCCTTGGCGGCCAGTCCCTGCCTAGCCTCGACTACACCACTAGTGAAAACTTTCTACATTGAAGCTTAAATCAAAAGCATCCGAAAATGAATATTATAATTTTACTGTGAAAAAATGTAAAACATGAAAATTATATATTCAGAATTATTCGATTTCAAACTTGAATCATTCAAAATTTGAAAATTTCAATTTAAAACGTTTAAAGTTAAATAATTTTCTCATTAAATTTTACAATCTGAACAATTTTAGAAAGCATGTAAATTCTATGGCTTTACATTAAAATCCATAATAATTTCCCTTTTTAAAATGTGAATATAGAAAATTCTTGATATTTAATAATTAAAAGTTTAAATACAAAAACTCAGATTGTTTCAAACCGTAATATTTAAAATTGGACAATATTATTTAAGTCAACAAATTAAAGTTCAAAACCATAAAAATTTAATAATTTCGAACGAAAAGTATTTGAATTTCGTTTTTATTAAAAAACAATATTAATTTACAAAAATGTCATATATCTAAAAAAAAATTTTTTGACCCGAATACTTGAAAATACGTTTCTAATTTTGCTAATGAACTGCTAACCGAGTTAGCACCAAAGAGAACGGCATCAGTTTTTGAAGTGGAAGTGAACGCTCCCGATCCTTTGTCTTTAACCGCCTCCATTGTTCCCGCTTCGCCTTTCCAAGCTCAAATAATTTCTTTTCTTTTTTTTTATTATCATTGACCCACACACACTTCAGTAACTTCGTCGCTGGTAGCTCATCTTCTCGCGACGTTTCGAAAATGCGTACAATTATTTCTCGATTAGGGAGACACACCACGCTTGTGTGCGTTGATGAGAGCGCACTGGAAATGGGACGAAGAAATAGATTGTGTGTGCGAAGAGGGGGGGGGGGGGGCACCGTAATGCTTCGCGGAGCGCCTAATTGCGGAAGCGTCCTGAGGACAATTCAAGAATTAATAAAGGTTTTTTGTCGTCGGGGTCCCACGACAGCGAGAGTATAAAAACGATTATCGACCTTATAGCAATTCGCTAAAACTTTTTTTAAATGCTGCAGATATGTACTAACGGAAAACAATTTTTTTGTAGAAATTGGATGTACGGGATTCGAACCCAGGATGGAAACTATTCCACAAGTCATAATTTAGGAAAGATCCATTATTTATGTAAAAATTATTTTTTAGATTTTAGACCCCTCTTACGTAAGATTTTATATTCAAAGGATTACTAATGTCAAAGAATTAAAAACTTTGTAAAGAATTTAACGATATTTTCAAAGATTTTTAGGAATTTCATGAGATTTCAAGAAATGAAAAAATTACCTTGTACAATTTTAGAGAGACTTTAAGAGAATTTATGATATTCTGAAATATTTGTAAAGAAGTCACGGATTTGAAAGGACTTTAAAAAGATATCGTGAGATGCTGAAGTATTTTACAGAATTTTTAAGGATTGCATAAGAGAGCTACGATTTCAAAGGATTTTAACGAATTTTCACTGATTTTAAGAAAGGGGTTTGGATTATTTCACATGGAATGTCAAAGGATTTCAGGAGATTTAAAAAAATTCAAAATTATATTCACGGATATTTAATATTTTTGATTGCAAAAGATTATTCGTAACAGACGTCAGTTTTGACATCATCGCAACTCGGAGAAAGAATTGGATCGTGGAATCTCAGAAATTAGAGTGAATCGAAAAAATGTTATAAATTGAAAACAGCTTCACTTTTAAAAAGTTTCCATTTGGGTTCCTCATAACGTGTATAAAATTTGAAATAAATCGATTAATATCTTGCGGTTGGGCGGAGTCGAACTATAATGAGATAACAATTTTTAATCGCAGAGTTTTGGTAAAATCTCGAAAGTTATTTTTGTTTATTAATCTACATAATATGCCTAATTTTTATATTTTTTCATATTTTTTATTTGACTTTATACAGGAGAAATTAAATTTTTTATGCTCAAATGAAATCTGAAAATGAGAAAAATCTAGATATGCTCTCAAATTATAGATAATTTTTTTTAGCATAGAAAAATTTTCTCACGTTCGAAATGTATTTCCAAAAAAATCAGAAAATCATATAATAAAAATGATATGTTAATTTAAAAAATGCAGCAAATTGTCATTTTAGCGAACTGATCTTCTCAATTTTTTAAATAACATTTCGTACATAAGAAAGTTTTTCTGTGCTGAAGAAAAAATTATTTATAATTTTTAGAGTTTCTAGAATTGTTTTCAGGTCTCCATAAAAGGTTAAATTTCCCCTACATAAACTCAAATAAAAAATCTGAAAACAAAACGGTAAAAATTGGGGTATTTGTGCAGATCAAGAAACAAAAATAACTTTCACGATTTTTCTACAACTCTGCGATTAAGAATTTTTTATTCTATTTCGATTCCGCCCAATCTCAAGATATTAATCGATTCATTTTAAATTTAATACACGTTATAAGGGCCCAAAAGGAAAGTTTTCAGTGCTGAGGCGTTTTAAACTTATAACATTTTTTTTCGATCCAGCCTAATGGAAAAGCTTTATAATTGATTTATAAATAATTATTACTTTGGCACGGTAGATTAAAATTATGAAATTTGAAAAATATGATGCAGAATTTGAAAATTATTGATTTTCAACGATTTAGCTCCTCGATCCTAATTTAAGAATCCTTCATTATTACCCGAAGTTTAGAATTGTTTTTTTTTGTACGGTTCAATTAGACTTGGATCCATTATTTTTAAACCTTCTAATTCGAAATAATATAATCATCAACGTAATTAGAATGACTACATTTTTGAAGGCTTGTAATAGAGATTTAAAAAGTGCATTTATTGATCACATTGAGTTACATAATAAACATTTTTACATTGTAGTTATTTTGTGGTATCTATCCTAATTAGGAATGAGCAAACTTTACGCAATCAGAGTATCAATGGTAGTATTTTTGATGTAATCTGCATATAAAAATGCTTATCAATTGAGTATATTCTAGGCAAAAGGCTTGTAATACACTGCAACCGCGTTTTTATCCGCCGTCCGTTAACGTAAACATTCACTTATATCCCTTCGGGAGGCGATTCCACCCATGCTGTTCAGCTAAGGGGAAATGGCTGCGCTGCGCTCTGATTGGCTTGTTTGCCACGTGGTACTGCGAGGTGGTGGATGCCGAGCGGATATAAATGAGATTTATGTCAGGGACAAAAGCGCGAGAGGATATAAATGAGAGCGGATATAAATGCAGTTCCAGTATTTAAAATTCGAGCAATTTGGACCAGTGAAAATGATAGTGCATGTATTTTTTGTACAGAAGTCTCATTTTTCAATAATAAAATCTATTCAATCACTTTGAATGTCATCTGACGCTGCATCATATGAGCAGATGATTTTTCAACTGAAATTCTGAATCTTTTGAACCAAAAAATGAACTTTTAACAAAGTAGCTTAAGTTTCATCCAAATAGATGCATTTTCAACTAAAAAGTTAAATTTTAAACTAAACAGGATACATTCTTAACCAAAAATAGGATACTTAAATGTTTTACTAATATAGTTCCACTTACGACCAAGTAGAGTTGAATTTTCAACTGAATTATTCTTAACGAAAAATGTAACAGTGAAAAATTCAACCAGAAAAGTATTTTTAAATAAAAAATAGTTCAATTCAAACAATTTAGATAAATTCTAAAAAATAGTCAAATCATCAACCAAAATAAATTTATTTTTAACAAAATATTTTTTAAATAAAAATATAAATTAAAAAAATACATGACTTTTCAAAAAATGGTTCATTTTTTAATCAAAAAAATTAATTTTTAATAAAATAGTTCAACAAAAGTATATTTGAAGCTTTAACCATAAAGAGATGAATTCACAACAAAAAATATAACATTTTGTTATAAAAAAAATGAAAAATCTAATAAATCCCTTAAAAATCCTTTGAAATATTTCTAAATTTTAGAAATTCTCTGAAATTCATTGAAGTTTTTTTTCAATATCCTAAATTCTTATAAATCCTATGAATTCCTTTTAAATTTTTCAAAACTTCAGGAAATTCTTAACAACCGCATATTAACCGAAAAGTTAGAAAAACTACGAAATTCTTTTATATTTTTCTGAAATTATTTTCTGTATATAGAAATATTATAAAGTGTTTTGAATTTTTTATATCTTTTGAAATCCGGTAAAAATTACTTAAAATCATCCTACATATATCCTTTTAAATCTTAAAAGTTCTATAAGGTCACTTGAAATCATTTAAAATGCCCTAAAATCTTTTAAATCCTATGAATCCTTTCAAAATCCCTATGAAGGTTAGGAAATTCTTTGAAATCTCATTAATTAATCCCTTAATTAGACTGCCGCATAATCTTTAAATTCGTTTAAATTTCCGTAGAACACTTAAAATCTTTGAAAATTCCTTAAAATAATTAAATTCCTGGGAACTTTTATATGAATTCTCTTAAAATCTGTTTTATTCGTTTTAAATTCCTGGAAATCTTTCAAATATTTTGAAATCTTTCAACAAAATTTGGTAGAGCAACTTTATGGGCTGGGCGATTTATTAACCTGAAGATATAGTTTAAAGAAACAAATTAGGTCTTCTTCAGCCAAGATAAAAGAACCCTAAGTTTGAAATAATTTTGATAAAATGATGTCATGAATTAAAATAATTTAATTTTAATTTTAAATACTTTAAATTTATCAGAGTTCCATTTTATTTTTTAGTTAAGTATATTCAATAATTACATTGAAAACTTTGTCAGATATGAAAGTTAAAAAATTTTAATTCGTATGACTTAAAAAAATATTTAGCAGCCGGGAAATGATCAGAATTTTTTTGTTTCGTTTTTAAAGGCCACTCTGAAATATTTATATTGAGAATTTCACTGCTAATAAGAAACCTATCGCACGCGTAGCGCGCGAATCATGGTTGCTAGCATAAAATTGGTTAGCAATTGGTCAATTTAAATAGACTAGCTCTTTATGTGTGGATTTTAGGAGATTTCAAAAGATTTGATCAAATTTGAAAGGATTTCCGAATATTATAAAGAATTTTAAGGGATTTAGAGTAAGTTTATTGGCTTCTTAAAGGCATTAAGGGATTTCAAGAGATTTAGAAAGATGCCAACGAAAATGAAAAAGATTTCCGGAGGTTTTAAAGGAGTACACTTAAGTCCCGATATGAGACTGATTTCTGGCATGACTGGCCTTGGCCTTGACCCTAAATCGAGGAAATCGTTACCTAAACATGCCGGGCCGAATGAATCATTTCTGTTGGATTTTGACGCATAACGCAACCTGATGACACTAATACACTGGGAGTGCTTGTAGAGATTTCTAGAGCTTTCATAAATGAGCTTTCACTAGGTTCTATATTTATTGGACGCATACTATATTGAATATTACATAATAAATTAGAAATAAAACAGATAATGATATAATGTATATAATAGTATAAACAGTAATTTCAATTGCCAAAAAAGGTTTCAATTAGTATATGTAGTTAAAAAAAAATAATAAGAAAACACAAATTCGCACAAATTAACAAATATATTTTATTTTTGTAGCAATTTTTTGGGGGGCACTCAAATAGGGTACCAGCTTATTACTTTAGAGAAAAACCGCAAACGAAAGAAGATCTTGTTCCAATACGAAGTACGTACTTACCCTGACCAGTGAGCCCTGTAGATTGTAGAAGGATCTTCGCATGAACGGCAGGTTCTAAAGTCTAAGCTGTAAAGGCAATCCAATTCCAGGGATAAAAAGGAGGGCTGCTACAGCTTTCGGCCCCTCATTGATTACAACCTTTTTTCATGGGACTCTCTACCCGTGGAAAATTGCTTTCTACTTCTGTAAATGAAAGCAATTTAAGGCTAGCATTTATCTTCGAAAATTGACTTTTTAAAGATTTTTTAATTCACCTATCAGGCAATCTCGTCATTTTTACTTTTCTGAACTTATATTACTGAATCTCATTCTGATCCTAAATACAAATATTTAAACTCTTTTCAGCTGGTCAATATTAATTTGTATAAAATAGTATAATTATTTTAATTGTAACAATATCGAAAAAAAATGTAAAACGTAAATGCATGCACCGAGGATCGAACCTCCCTCTTTGATCGCTAGAGCTTTTGCTAAACCGACTAAATACAAATTACTTTTGATTTCTCGGACACTACTTGACATATTAAATAACAAAAAAACAACGCATTTAACAGAATTTAAAGTACTTTTATCATCTTCTTGATCAACATTTCTCCTTAAAATTAATATAAAAAATTTTTAGTTATAAATTTTGTTGTGTACCTCGCGCAATATATACTAACGATATAAAAATTTCTATATGATTAAACTTCTGTTTCAAGACCACAAAATCGTTAGATAACTCTAAATATGTGAGAAAAAACTTCCAGGTCACGGGACTCGAACCTCGGTACGGCGAATTGCGGAATGCAGCAGCACTCACGCTTGTAGCCTTCGCTTAAAATTCAAATCTCGATATCTCCAAAACTAAATAACGTTGTCAATTACAAAAAAAATAGGTGTTCAATAAAATTTCAAGCTTTTTCATCTTCTCTTGATCAATGGTTCGAATGCAATATCCGAAGAATTTCTTGGGCGGTGGCAAAAATGTTTGATCGAGGTCGATATCAAACCAATTTCGTTTTTCGTTGGACACTTTCTCGATCGTTGACCAAGCATAGCCGGTGGTTTCCGCCCGATCGATTTTACGTTGTTTGCGTTCGATTCGCAATCCAGCGCGGCGACTCGCTCTTCTCTCATTCTCTCTTCCCTTTTCTCCTCTATCCTTGGATGGAAGGTCTGAGGTCTGAGTGATTGATTTTTTTCGTTACGGCGTCTGGATCGTATTCGATTGCAGGTGAACGCGTGACGAACTCGGACCTCTCGATACTCGGAAATCCACAAGTCATCGCAATGAATTCCATCAAATTTAACCGACGCGATTAAACTTGGAGCTTTTCTCTTGCCACCGAACGTCTTTCCCTCTTTCCCCCTTTCGCTCGGGCCGGAAGTGGGAAAAGGATGCAATAGTGAATAGTCGATGCGTTTCACGTAAGATCGTTAGAGGGAACGACTAAAGAAAAAGAATAGTTTATATCTGAACAAAAGACATTTTGTCACCTGTGTCGTAATGCCCTTTTTTGTGACTTCCGATTACATCAGTTGTGTTGAATTGAATATTAAGGTAGCCAGATCCAGAAGGCTGTTTTTAAAGTAATTTTTGATTTCAGTTTATATTTTTGTAGCGCATTTTAAGCGCTGTTTTAAGTCCCTAGAGTTTTATTTCTTATCATTAAAAATATATAAACAATTTTAAAAATCCATAATTGAACGAGAATTGTTAAACAATAATTAACAGTTTCGAATTTAAAGCACTTGGATTGTAAAAAAAGAACTAAACAATTTTTAATTAAAAAAGTTCCAATTCAAACAATTTTAGATTAGTTGAAGTTAAAAAAAATTTTAATTAGAAGGTCTCAAATGGAAACAACTTTGGACTAAAATCTTGAAAATTGAACAATTTTATTAGAAATGAGTTTAAATCGTATAAATTCTAATTTAGAGCGTTTCAAATTTAACAATTTTATTTCGAATTGAAGAATATTTAAAATTGATTCATTTGAGATTATAATTCTGAAAAGTTAATCATTTAAAAATTCAAACGATTTGTAATTGTATTATTTCTAGTTACAAGCGTTCAAAGTTGAACATTTCTGCATTAAAAAAATTTTTAATTCACAGCGATTAACATGTGGCAATTTAAAATTGAAAACTAAATTTAAAATTTAAAAGTGAAAGCTTCTAATATTTTAGAATTAAAAAAAAAATTTAAATTAAAACCGAAGTAACGGAGACTGGTCTTAAAAGTTTCTGGTGTAATTTACCATTCAAAATGACCACAAAATGTTTTCTAAGGTCAAAAAAGACATTCTTTCCCCCCAAGGGCGGATCCAGCGAGGGGCGGGGGTGGGCGATCGCCCCCCCCCGAGCCCACAAATATTTTAGCCA
>JAAAKG020086283.1:16625-40237 GCA_010014905.2 Druon quercuslanigerum | reverse complement strand
TATTTTTAAAAAACTTAAAAAAATTAAATAACAATAAAAATTTCGTTTCATCGAACGGAATAGTTCAATTTTCAATTAAAAAAATTAATTTCCAAAGAAAGTGCGAATTTTCTAAGCATTATTTATTTCGGCAAAAAATAAAATGTTGTTTTTATTAGTTTAACTTTTAAACCAGTAGTTTAGTTTCTTATCAAAAAAAAAGATAGAAGCTTTTAAACAAATATTTGTAATTGTATTTAAAGATTATGAATATTCAACCAGAAATATGATAGATGACTGTTTAATTAAATCAAAATTAACTTTCAAAAAAAAGTTCTTGGATTTTATTATTGTGTTCTATTAATTATTTTTAAAAATATAAAAAGAAGGGAATAGCGGAAAACGTAGAAATTTTGTAATTTTGATGATTTAAAATTTTCTTTAATTTTTATTATTGACAATTAAAGAAAAGATCTTATTGTATTTCCAAGATTTAAAAAAATTAAAGAAACAAAATCGTATCATATTTAATTATTTCTGACAAGGTGTCATTAGAGACGTTTTAAAATTTCGTCATGTTGTCTTATGAGGTTTGCGCACCTGATCCAATAAAACTAAAAACCGCTGACAAAAAATTTTCTGATTGTTAGAATTTATGACACCTTTTATATCAGAAAGGTTTCATTTTCTCAAAGTAAAATAATATTCAATAATAAAAGACGCCGTTAAAAAAAAAGTCATACGTATTCTTCATTAAATCTTTTATTATGCCTCAAGATTAATTTATAAGAATAACATTTATATTATTTCTTTAATTTACCATATTTTAATTAATTTTAATTAAAGTTGCGCATTAATAATTATTTATTTTTGTCACTTTTTTGTACATTGGCTTCTTTTTTTTCTTTTTTTTCTTACTTTCACATTCTTTGGTTCGAAGAAATAGTTTTTTGTCCCAATGGACATTTTTCTCTCATTAAAAATAATTTTTGGGAAGTTTGAGAATTTGTTCGGCATATAATTATGTGTTAAAAAAATATTTTGCTTTAAATAATATAAAATTTTTAAGTTAACAAATTTGTGCACTATTCATTTACGACTGTAAAAAACTTAATTAAAAATAGGTTTGATTTTTTTTTGCAGATGCTTTTTTCTTTGTTTAATATTATTACACCTTGAGATAATCAAATCATTTCTGCAACGATCACAACATTTTTCAACAAACGTTTTAAAAAATAATTAAATAATAAAATACATTTGTTTAAATATCATCAAATCTTTGAAACCCTATAAGAATTAAAAATGCAACAATTGTTAGGTACAAATTCGAAATTGTTTAAATTGCAGAATTTTTAACTTTCAATCATGAAAATTTCGCACTTCGTACTTTTTCGGCTATTTTCCTCTTTTCCCCTTTTTAAAAATTAATTTTTTTCCTATTTTTCATTTAAATGTAAACTGTATAATACAAACTCAATAATAAAAATTCAAAAACTTTTTATTTATCATTTTGTTAAATATTGAACCAGTTGTTAAAAAGTAATTTTCTAACAATAAAATACAAACTGCTTAATATGCAAGATTTAAAGGCTAAAAATAAAAGAAAATGGAACATTCATTTTTAATTTGAAAAATTGAATTTTCTACTCTTGAAAATAAAACTGATTTAAATTGAAAGAAATGGAAATTTGAACTACTGAAAATCAAAAATTCGACTGCTAATAATTGGGGAAAGTGCTATTTCCGTTTTTTAAAATATTTTTAAATAGGTAAATTAAAAAACTATTACAGAGATAAAAAAATTACAATTCCTTGTTGAATTTTTTTCGATTTTCAACAATTAGAAATTTAGCAATTCTGCAAATTGTGGAAAATAAAAAATGCAACTATTGTAAGTTCAAGAAAATTAAAAATTAGGTTTTTAACTGCTATAAATTGTAGTTGATGAAATTAAGTTTTGAACTATTGTGAATTACACTGTTTGAAAATTAACAGTAAATTTTCCGTTACCTTAAAATTATGAAACATGAAAATGTTAAAATTTTTAATGTTTCTCGTTTTATAAATCAACTTGTTGAAAATTCAAGAATATTGAAAAACTAATTTTTGACTGCAATATATATTTATTGACAAAAATGGTTTCGGTTGAAAATTCAAAACAGAGAAATGCAATTCCCAACTATTTTGTATTTTTCTTTCATTTTCATCAATCAAAAATTCAACCGTTTAAAATTCAATTTTCAGTATTCTTTAACTTTTAAGGAAATAAAATTTCCAACTCAAATTTTCTACTGCTGAAAATTTAAAATTTATCTCTTGAGTAATCTATTTCAACTTTCTTCAATTTTCAACGAGCCAGTGAGAAATTCTAAAAATTGAAGAAGAAAAAAATTTTAATATTGTAATTTTCAAAAAATTTAAATTCTACGGTGAAAAATTGAAAATTAAATTCTTTACGTGGAAAATTGGATTGATGAACATTACAATTTCTGAAAATTGAATTTTGAGCTCTTGGAAATTACAAGAAATTATTTGTCTTTTTTACTACTGAAAATGGTAGGAAATTTTAAAATTCAAGGATTTCTGACAAAATTGATAACATTAAAGAAAAACTAAATTCTGATGAACTCCTTGTCAATTTAATTGAGTTATTATTTTTCATCGTTACAGACAGTCTTCGCCTTTTTTAAATTGGATCTGTACAATTTACATTATAAAAGTATTAGGACAATGAGCGGCATCGTGAAGAAATTACATAAGGATGTAGAGGTAAGTTAGTAAAAATAATTTAATTTCCTTGAATATTTGTGTTATTGAAAAAATTTATAAATTTAAAAATTTCTGTAAGTTTTTTGTTTTTTCCCCTCTAGGCTGCAATTACTGATGGAATGAAAAAAGGACTAAATGAGGTTATTGACGAATGTCGGCAATATTACAGAAACCTCGAAGGATTATATAATAATAGAGTTATTCTGCACATAAAGTATTGCTATAAGATAGCTGATAATATGAGGGACATGCAGGTACGTAAAAAATATCATTTATATTGAAACCTCAATTTTTAATCTACTTTTATGTTTGATAGTTTTTCGGTGAGTCCAAGATTTCTTAACCGATGTTTAAAATTCTCTATTTCATATTTTTATAAAAATGGGTCCACACGGGAGGAGAAGTGAAGAATTTTTTCTTTTTCTTTCTTTGTACAGAACTTTTATAAATTTATTTCATAAAATTCAAATCTAATATATCATATTAAATCCAATACTTATGTTCGTATCCACTCGTTTTAGTTCTTTCTCTAATTATTTTCCTTGGCCGCAGTAATTTGGTACAAACTTACAATCTCTCTCTTCCTATTTATTTTTCACAGATAATCTTTCTTTTCAGATTTCTTATACAAAAATATTTTCTGCTATGTTCTTTCTTTCTCTCTCTATCTCTCTCTCTATTTTTCTACCTTTCTTGAATAAAGTCTACACTCAAGATAATACGCCTCTTCTTTCACTCTCTTTCTTTCTCGCTCTCTCTCTCTCTCTCTCTCTTTCTATCTCTCTCTAGTGGAGTCTATGCTCAGGATATTTCGCCTCTTTCTAAAATATACTCGATAAGAAGCACAGGGCCTAGGCGATTCTAGTATTTGTACTAAGATTTTAAAGGATGTACCGTCTAGTCCTTTCCCACGTACTAGAATCTAATAGTTGAGTTAAACCCGGCTTCAGGCGTTGGGCTCCTTGGCCTGCCTCAAGAACACTCATGATCCCTCTCGCTCGTTCTGCGAGCTCCCAAATGCCATTTTGGACACAGCATCCTCTTTTTATATCTTCGCAAAGTCGCTGAGGCTTCGGATTCCGTGAGTGGGAGCCTCTGCGACTGCGCACTTTCTTACGCCTAGATGCTGTGGTCCATTCGCGGTCTTGTGCGTCTGGTTGCTCTATTAACAGGGGCCTGCTTGAGGAGCTTCTAATATTAAAAAGATTAATTTATTTATTTTATTTAATTATTGCATTTTTTCATAATTTTACTTTCTTGTTTTTTATTTCAATTAAATTAAGTTTAATTAAATTTTTTTTGATTTCCTCAATGCCTTTAAGATTTATAATTTCTTCCGAATTTATGAATATCTGGAAATCTCGGAATTCTTTGAATTCACTTAAAGCCTTGATAACTGATTTGCATGAATTTATTTAATATTCTGAATTCTTGGCAATCCCATAAAATCCTTGTAAACTCGGATTTTTTTTCGTATTCCTTTATCACTTTCAAATATTTACGTTTTCTAGAATTTCATTTATATTTTAAATTCCTTAAACTCGTTTCCATTTTCTGAAATCCCTGAAACTTTCTTATATCATGAATTCCCTTACTTTCTTAATATTGTAAATTTCTTAAATTTAAATTAAATTAAAGAATAAATTAAAAATTAAATTCTGAATTATGTGAACTGCTTGAATAATTAAAATATTTGGTTTCTCAGAAACAGAAGAAAATAAAACATTGAACTTTAAGAAAACTAAAATTTCCACTATCCATAATCCTCAATTTCAAAGAGTTAAATTTTCATCTGCGGAAAATTCAAGAAAATACAAAATTTGTGTACTGGTAAATGAGAAAAATTTAAGAAAATTGAATCTTTAACTGTTTGAAATTGATCATTCAAAAATTGTCAGAAATTTATTATTCAACTGTTAAATTTTTAACTGTAGGAAATACAACAAAATAATGAATTTCAGTGTCGAAAAATTCAGAAAATATAAAAAAATCTATAGTATATTTTTAACTCTTCAAAATCCAGTGGCTGAAAACTGTAGAAAATTAATTATTTGCCTATAAGTATTCAATATTTTTCCATTTAAAAATTTGTTTACTTAATTTTCATTTTATTTTTAATTTTCGTTAATCAAATTTTTGTGAGTAAAGAGTGGAGAAAATTGAAAGTTTTAGAAAATAAAAATGACAGGTATTCAAAAAGGACTACAAATGAAAGTAAATTATAAAATGAGTTTTCAAATGTTGGAAATTTATCAGTTGAAAAGTTCAGAAAATTTAAAATTTAACTATTCGAAGTTATATATACGTAAGTATATATAAGTTATATGTATATACCTTCCATTTTTAGGAGCTCAAAATTAAATATTTTTTGTATATTTTAAATTTTTGACCAACACTGAAACTGAAAAATTCAAGAAAATTAAATAATTACTTTAATTTATTATTAAATTACATTATTAAGTTCTTTATTTAATTTTCTGAATTCTCAAAATTTGCAAACAAAGTTTATTCTCTGAATTTCCTTATTCCTTGTAATATTCTAAATTTCCTGAATTGATTGGAATTCGGAATTGCATATTATATTAGAGAGAGAAAATTCCACTGGTGAATTCCTCTAAGTCTCTATTTTCTTTCTTTTAAAAAAGTTTTTTCTTTGACGTCTTCCTTAGTTTATATGCATTTAATGATATTCCTTAAATTCTCTCAACTTCTCTAAAATTGTAAATTCTTCGAATTGCCCAGATTTTCTGAATTTGAAGCGCAATAAAATAACGCTAAAAAAGAGAATAAAAAAAAATTCAAGGATTTCAGAAGATTTCAAGAAAGTTAAAAGAATTAAAAATAATTAGGGAGCATTTAGAAGCATCCAAAGCAATTCCAAAGAATGAAAAAAAGACTTTGAATTTAAATGACAAACAAAAAAATTTGAATGCGTTGAATTTGAGCATTGAAATTAAATCCATATTAAGAAATTATATATGTTTTTAGGATGCGAAAAAATGTTATGCTGAAAATATTGCAGAACTAAAAGAAGAGGAAAAGAGAGACCGCTTGAAGACTATCGAATGCTTTCAAGGACACTATCAAGCATATTGTGGTCTAAAGCCTGGACAACACCCGCCTATACCACTGTGATTGTATTGAGATCATTTAAACAATCTAAATACAATTCGGTTTATTGAATTTAACTTTTTGCCATTATTTTGTAACCAAAGACATCCATTCCCAACAAATAAAAATTAATTTTCTATCAAACCAAACCAATTTTCAACATGATATATAAATTTGCATTTATTTTTTTCTTATCTTCCCCCAATAAAAACGGGCTGAATAAGAACTTTATCTATTGTCCTCAACAACTGACGCTTTTAATTAGAAAAATCTGGCAAAAATATAGAAAACTGTTCAGTGTTATAAAACTGTATAAGACTCGTTTCTTTGATTTAATCAACTATACGATTTCCTTGCAAAATCCTGGATATCCATTGATAGAAAGAAGAACTTATTTATCTAGAGACCTACGGGATTTAATCTAGTTTTTCAAACAATTACTGAGTCCCTCCATTTATCAGAACCGTTCATCACCCCTCTTTTTCATTAATGAAAGTGCCCGCAATTATCGGTATTTCTTGAATTCGATTCCGTTTAACATAATAGCTACATTCTTAAGATATATATGGTCCTTACGGTTATGAATTCCTGAGAGGTCATTTAGTAGCCTAATATAAATATTGGGATCCCATTCTGAATTGATAATTTTTTTTTATTTTCATGAATATTCTGAACTGCTTCAAGTGGGGTCTGATTTAGAGAGCTGTCCGTACGTAGAGGTTTCACTGTAGTTCCAAACGCAAAGTTTTTCCAGAAAATTCATCTTTCAGTGAGAAAAATGCTAAAGAAAATTATCAATTTGCTTTAAAAACATCAATAATGCCTCATATCCTCCTTTTTTAAATTCGAAAACCTAACCATTATCTTTAATTTGTGATAACAGTATTAGGAGTTTTCAGTTTTTAATTATAAAATAATTACTTATAGATTGTAAGGAACTGGTTATAAGCGAATCTCAGATCCGATTTTAGAAGGGCCATCAGACGTTACAAATTTACTGACTACAACGGTTTGGCAATCCTAGCAGCGGAATTTGAGCCCGTAGTATCCACTTTAGGTGAGGACTTGGCTCCACCGTATTCAGAAAGCCCAAGAAGAGCAGTTCCGTAGCCGCTATCACCCCAACATTAACTGATACTGAGACCACACAGATCTTTTCGGAGTAAACATAACTGATTAAAATGCTTATCGCAGAAATCGGCAACGAAAAGTGTGGTTTAGCCGTAAAAAAAGCGAAAGGACTCAGCAAAATCATGTGTGGGAAAGTCAGTTTAGTTTCAAAAAAGGGCTTTAGGTCAGCCACCTCAGAAATTAAGGCGTCGGTGCGGCAAATAGAAAGTAGTCACTAAATAGTTCAAGCTACCCGGAAATTGTCCGGGAAACAGATAAATGCAGAAATCGTTAGAGTGAAACTTTCTCCCTCGAGTCCTGGATTGACCCCACATGAGGATAGGAGCATACCGGAGGAGAACAAGCTCGAGCCGACGGAACCGGCAACAGTAGCGGTAGCCCAGAAAGCGAATCCTGCTTCTACAGTTACTCCATCGA
The DNA here is from genome assembly GCA_010014905.2 of Druon quercuslanigerum. Classification (NCBI taxonomy): domain Eukaryota; kingdom Metazoa; phylum Arthropoda; class Insecta; order Hymenoptera; family Cynipidae; genus Druon; species Druon quercuslanigerum. Next base: position 32,830 of record JAAAKG020086283.1, on the reverse strand, counting down.
CTTCATCGAACCAGGTCCCGCTAACTCGTACCATAGAAACGGAAGACCATAAAGCTGTCGAGCAACGAAGAGGGTACAAACAAAAAAATGACATGTACAAAGAGTACAAACGTATGCAAAAAGAAAATTTGAGAAATTTTAATTTGGGAGAGTCAACTTCACGGGGCTAACAATGCACGCGGTCGGTGTTTTGCGATCGAGTCGCGAATCCTACTAATGGCATCTGGCTTGCTTTAATAATTTATCAGATCTCTCCTAAAAAGGAGGAATTTCAGCACGAAGAAAATCTGTCATGCAATTTTTTAATCTTTTAGTTAGCGTTACATTAACGTGTCACGAACGCATGTGGGGTTCCAGTTGGAAATTGACCAATTAATGTGTATCTGTGACAGAATTGGTCAAACAGATCAGTGCCACCTTTAGTTTGATTATCATCGACAACTACCACGGGATTTTGCCTTTCCTGATCAATCGCGGGATTCTGATGGAGTGTGGATAAAATTGGAACGATTTTATTTGTCTTCGAAGCATACGAAACTAATATTTTATTAGCGCCACAGGTTCCTCCTGTATGCGAATTTTTAAACACATCTGGTATTTCGCAATTATTTTTTTCTGATAGGGCCTATCATTGTCAAAGAATACTCGGTAAACATTCTTTCAGCAGTTGGTACATACGAAACCAATTATCGGGCGTGACATTTCTTCAGCTCTCGTGAATCGACTCCGATAATGTATGAACATAATAGCTAGGTACGCTTACGAGACTATGACTTTGAACTATTCCTGTACAGAATGTAACGTTAAACTTATAGGAAGTTTTCGCGTCGTTTATCATTACAATTTTTAGTCCATGATTATCCGTCTTATTCTTCATATAAATTCTAAAATTGGAACGATGAAAGATAGTTATGCAGCCTAAATAGCACAAAAATATAAACGTTTTTCAAGCGTTGAGATTGCAAATGGCGCAGTCACCATTCGTGACAACAATGCATGTGCTACCCCAATAAGTAATTTTGATTCTAGATTGGGATGCCAGTTATTCACTGATGATTCTAGTTTCGCTGAATGGTAATCTGAACTTTAAATATGGTTTTGTAATTAACTGCCTAAGGCTTAGGTGTCTATAAATTTGGTTATAGTCGAAGTTTATAGATCTATCGATGGTAAACCTTTTTAAGTTACTTTTCCAAGTCTTTAAAATACCATCGCACCTTTTGCTAATCTCTATTCCAGACAGAATGTATTGTTGTGTCCATAGAGTAGAGTGTCCCATTGCCTCGACAATGGCTTTGACTTGAGATGCCCAACTATAGCACGCCATAGTTTTATTTTGTTGATCAAGGTCAACGAGGGCACTGTAATATATCGTAGAGAGCCTGTTTTAAATTCAATTTCATCTAAATACCGTAAGGCCCATATTTCAAAGCCATATAAAGACTTAGTCTTAACAATGGATTGTAAGAGCTTGGTTGTGGCATTCCACGGATGACTTTTACGCGTGTGCAGACTTTTTTGTATCATAGATGCAGCTACTTCCCCCTTGTGAGTGAAGACTTCTGCTGCATTATAAAATTTACTATTTCCGTAGGAGAACGATTTTGGTTTTTGGTGAATTTAGTTTCAAACCATTTGTGCAGTAAGACTTGAAGGTCGTTAGTTTATTTTGTACAACATGCCATAATTTTAGAAAGATTATAAGGTCTTCTGCACAGAGAAGCATCAAGATATTCTTCTTTATTGTATTCCTATAAAATTGAGTATCCAACAGTTTATGGAGTCGCTAAATCCTAATCTGACATAAAGATTGCAAAATTAAAAATGTCTCAATAAAAACTTCAAGCCATTGGAACTTTGTCAATTTATTTTTCCACCACGAAAATTAACAGAAAGGTTATTTCTCATATTACTTTCAAGATGGTTTATTTTCGTACGAAGAATCCTATCGAAACCACAATTATTATTACCTGAATTGTATTTTTAAATTGGCGTGAACTTGAGATGATTATAGTGCTAAGAATAAGTTGCTACTGATTAATATACGACAACGATATGACGCAGCTCTCAACGATTAAAAATAAAGTGTAAATAATTTCGTGGTTTCTGTTCCTCGTACTCATTTGTGTTTTTTTCGTGAAGCGGTCAGGTTTCCAGGGAGTGATTTTGCTGAGAAGTTGTATATCTACAATACCGACATGAGTGAATAACTCTTTAAAGTAAGTACATCATAAAAATTATTATAATATTACATAATTATTTATTTAATTTTGCAACACTTTCTCTCTCTATATATGACTATCTCAGCTTACTCCTATTAACTCTGCAATGCTCCGAGTAGAAATCTTGACGAGGGATTGAATAGACATAAGACAGCTCTTCCTATTCCCAGTGTGGCACTGACTAGAAAAACAGGCGAGTACCTAGCAAGGGTGTAATATGCTCTTTTACACCAATGCCCTATGTAGGAAAAACTGGTCAATACATGGTCAAGAATAAATTGCCATGATGGATTATAATAGGGTAATTCCGTGATAAGTGCCCCACGTTTTTTAAAATCGAAACTGTCGTTTTCTAAATATGTTCATGAGGGCCCTTGTAATTTTTGAAAGTCAGGTAATATATTCAGAAGTAAAAACAATACTTTATATATTAATATTTCCCATTACAAACGTACTGTGGGATAATTAATAAAAAGTGGCCAATTAGCTCGTCCAAAAATCTTTAAGAACAAGCGCTCCACTTTTATGGTTTGCACAATTCCTTTATTTGCGATTTCTCAACTTCCTTTTCGTATTTAAAGGTTCATAATCGTAATCTTAATTGGCATGCTTTCTGTCTGATGTTTCGCTGACCGTGTATTCAAAAATCAACGTTTTTTAAACTCTAGTTTCATTTTTAAGTGCTGACGGTGAATTTTCCTTTCCCGTAAAATTTTGTGATGTTTGTGTCTTTTGCTCTCTACTGTTAATTTTTGGAGTCCTCGCTTCTTGTACTTTCAGAGCAACCTGTTCTTTTTTGCGATTTTTCAATTTCACTTTTTTTATGTTTTCATCCGACGACAAAAGAAGAACAGACTGTCCATCTCTTTTGGTTGAGGTAGAAGCTGGCAAAGGCGGAATTGGCGAAATTTTATTGAGCTTTCTTGTTAGAGATGGAAAATTTGGCAACGACTTGCGCACATTGTATGTTCTGGTCACACAATTGCAGGTCAATAGAATGTGACCAATTTGAGTTTTTCTGATTCTGGGCTGCATCTGTAATGCTGCTAAAGTTGGGACGTTTGTCCCGATTACACAGTATGTGAAAATGCTTTTGCTAAAAAAATGTTGGCTAAGCATAAATGTTAAAATCATTATTTGTCAAATGATCTTGCCATATACAGAGGTTATGTTCCTTAATCTGACGTCTGTTGAAATTTTGACAATTATATAACAAGAATTTGTAAGTAAGTTAAAAAGTTTTTGCCTGTTTTTGAATTACTACGTACAGATTTCACAATTGACAGTAAAACACAATTTTTCTCGAGATGGCGCTGCAATCTCACCAGTGTATGCTATTAATATATAAAGTGGGGCACTTCTCCCGGAATTATTCTATTTGACAATTTTGATATTGTTCTCTCTGAAAAATAAAAAAAAACGGTAAATAAAAGTCTTACGATTAGATTTTCGTCCGGTGTTTACAGAATCATTCTAGAATTCCCCATTTGAAAAAGCGCGAAATAGGGCAATTTCTGGACGGACGAATGTCGAGTTTGCATACCCAAAATATTTACAATTATAATAATAGGTTTTAATATAAAATTTCTTAACAGCACTGAAAAGGAATTTGAATCCCCTGAACGTGATCAATCTTTTACTCGCCGCATTTTAATCACTAAAAATAGAAGATTCTGCTATAAATCATAAGGAAATTAAATTAAAATGACGTATTGCAAGCATTTTGTTACACGCAATGAATGAGTTCAGTGATGTTGAAATGATTATTGAGGAGTCTTTAAATTTTTATGAACCGTATAAAGATGTGGATGCAGAAATAGTAGAAGATGTAATTCAGCACACTTTGCTGCAGTCGCCAAGTACACCTACAGATAAGTGTACGGAAGACACAGAAGAAGTATCTTATGATTATAAATTAAGAGCCGGCTTTGCCGTTCATGACAGAGGTTTACGGAGATGGACATGAAGATTTTAGATTTAGCGCTTAAAACCACTTGTTAACACGTTTTAAGCGCGCACACAGAATAGTACCCAGGAAGATGAATAAATTTGTCACTCGAAAATCTTTAGAAAAAACTGAAGAGTTGAGAGAGAAATGCAAAGAATTTGTTACTGGTGTTAGAAAACACATAAGAGAATTTGATTTTAAAAATGCATCGTTAAGTTAGTGTCAGCAACAACACATAGTTATACAATACAACCGCTAAAATCAGGAGACAGAAAACTTTTTTCACCTTTGTTTCTAGTCTTGAATGAACAAAGTGGAAAGTTTGAAGCAATATAGAAACATCATAATCTTATAAACTTACTTCAAGTATGAAAAATTACGAACAACTATTTTAATTTAAACATTTGAATGCAGAAAACGATTTCTCAAATTACATTTATATTTCATTCCCTTTAGATCACTTCAAAATTTGGTTGGAGAAAATATATTTTCCAAAAATAAGACCAAATAGCGTTCTATTAATTGACGCATGGTAGCGGAAACTACATCCGAGAACAAACATGACAATGTTCAAAGAATACAGATAGGAAAAATTCAACCCCTGGATGTATATATTTTTTGTATCTGGAAAAACTACATGCGGCACTTTTCCGATGGCGTTATCCTCATGAATCAGGATCTAAATTTCAATTTAAGAAATAATATTATTAAAATGCAATCTTTGGTTCACAACCAAGTCTTCAACGAGGTTCATAAATTTGCTCAAACATTCTTGGTACAAAATTAGGTACATTGATGATAAACCAGAACCATTTTAAAATACAGTTGATTTTAGTTTCCGAGAATCTTGTGACACACATTGTGAAATTCAAGGATGCACAAATGTGGCTGTCATTCGATGTTTATCGTATAAAAAATCGTTATGTTTGAAACACTTTTTCGACGACTATCATTATTGCTCCATGTTGAATCAGTAACAAAAAATGTGCACTCTAATGGTCATTAATGATACATGTATTTAAAAGTACAAAAATAAATTTACAAAGTTCTAATGGGTTGAAATTTTTAATAAGACATTTTTAGTTATGAAATATAGTTTCATCAAAATCGCAAGTTTGCTTATGTGAAACTTTTGCAATTAGTTTTGCACAAAAATATAATTTTCTTCTATTTCAACCAATCAAACCACCTCTTGACACAAGTACACCTTCGGTACTTTCCTTGTGCCTTTACTTCATCGAACCTTACCTCTCTATGGTGAGAACGCTGCGTCATTCTTCCAAAAATATAAAGTCCCTGGAAAGTAATCAAAAAACTTGTTTTTTTACTTCATATCATTCATTTATTTAGGCAAAACAAAAAACTTTACTGAAAGAGAACATTTTTATGTTTATTTTCTAAAAATTATTATTTGCATATTTCATAACTGTATTCTAAATAAATGAATACTATTTATTGAATTACAATAATTACAATTAATTACAATTTTAATTATTATTTTATTTCATTCCAAAGAAGACAAAAACTTAAAGTTTTGATAAATTTTACATTTTTCAGTTGCGTAAAATATTTTTCAGTTAACTTAGTTGATTGTTCTAATCATACAGCAAACATTGATATTAGAAGACAAAAGTGAAGATTCTACAAAACCCAACTTTTATTATACCTGCGTGTCACATTTGCCGTGGCTTAAAGTCATGATGAGTTGGCTATATTTCCGCTCTTTCCTCTGATGAATTTAAGTTGCATCAAGTAAATAAAAATTCCACGTTATACGTTATTTAGTTCACTTTTGGTAGAAAGTGAATAGAATTGACAACCTCTTCCATAATGAAGGTTGTGATCCTTTTTTTGTCTCTTTGTGCGTTCCAAGTAAGTCACCAATTTAATATTTATTAAATACTCTCTACCACCCTATTAAATTCCCAAAATTGAAAAATTTGCCTAGTCAGCATTTATTAAGTTTAAATACCATATTGTACACATTTTTAGGAATATATTTACATTTTATATTTTACTTTCTGAATGCAAATGTTGACTTATTCAATTTTTATGTATAATTATGTAAATTTGTTGTGTTTAAAAATTGTTTTTTTATATAAAATTCGATTCTTACCTGAATTTTTAACTGTTGAATAAAAAGTACATTCATCACTAACAATTCCGTAAGACAATCTATTGTGAGAATATATAACTTTTCAAATGAAAAGAAATTATTTCTCAGTGAATCTGTGGTATCAATGTTAAAATAATATGACTAATTAGTGCTATAATTATAAATATTCATTATAATCTAAAAAATAATATTAATTTTATATTGAAATTATTCAACGGAATTCAACCAACAACCGTTTTAAAGTTTTGACACTGGCGCTAAAAACGCCTATATTCAGTGACAATAATTTTAAATAAATAATGCATTAGCTTGAAAAATCTTTGATTTTGAAACGATATACTTTTTTAATGGTCCAACAAAGCCATTTGAACCGTTTCCTGTATGCCCTCGATAATGCATCATATACCTCTGTTTAAAAATTTAAATCCTAAAAAATATCTCCAAATCATGTTAACAGTATAAAAGATTTCGCTTTTTATTAATAACCTTGAAAGAACTTGTCCAACTTTCCTAAATTTATTAAAATAACATTTTTAGATACAAAAAATGATAGTTAGATTTTCCCAGCTCCTTGGGATTCATTCGTGTTTTTTTGGTTTATCTTCGTGAACATTTTTTCTTTATTCAGCATTGCTAGACTTTATGCATGGGGGGTAGTTTTTAGAGAAAAAAATGATGACATTGCTAAGTTGTTTGTTATAAACAAATTAATTTTTAAAATTGCACTCGTTTATAATAATTTGTCACTCGATACTTTTGATTATTCTCGTAAAAAAGTGCCTATTGTTTATTGATGGAAAATTTTTATCCCATATTTTTTTAATTAATTTTAGGAACAAATCGTATAAAAAAATGTCCAGTGTGGACACTTAAAGGGAGAAAAATCGCTTTTTCTCCTAATTGTCCCTAAATATGTCGCCAGAGATGTTTAATAAAGAATAATTATCAGCTGATAGTTTTTATTAATTTTTGAACAAATGATTTAATGAAATTTATATTTTGGTCATTTAGAGATCGAAATTTAATTTAATGAAGCACAATTGTCATCTAATACGTTTTATTAATTTTGTAAACAAATCATATAAACAAATACCTAGTGTGGATTTTGAAAGGCAAAAAAATCTCATAAATAAAAATCATCCAACTCTTATCAAATATTAAATTTACATAAAAGGCAGATAACCTGAAGTTAGCCAGGGAATACGTACGACAAAAAAGACAAAACTTTTTTTTCTGTTTTGTATGTACTAATAAAATTTTTTTTTGTTATGCATGTATCAAAGAAACAAATTATTGACAAAATCTAGAAAAATCTAAAACAACAAAATATCGTGAGTAAACATAATTGGCAACATCATTTGAGGAAAATTAGGAGAAAAAAAGATTTTTTCGACCTTTAAATAGCCAAGTTGTAAATTAAATCAGGTAAGTTTAGTGCAAAAAATTAATTTCACGATAATTAAAGAAAACACTCAACAATCAACTTTTTCTTCACTCTTTGCATTAGCATAAAAGTGTAAACAAAAGAAATTAAAAAATGGAGCCGCATAAATTTCTTAAAGGTTAATTGCTTAATTTTTCTAACAAAATCTAAAATCGTTTGAGAATTGCCAGTTACAAGTTATTTTCTACCTTATTTTGCGATTTTATTCCACTGAACACTGATCCCCGACCTCTTGATGAAGCCCAATATGATAATCATCGATAGCGTGTAATTTCCTCAAGTTCCATAAAATGGGACCAGGGGTTAGCTGTCTGAGCCTAGGTAACGCCGGGCACTGGTGTAATACCTACGCAGATGTTTCTTCATCCCTGCCGCATTTTCTGCACTCTGTCGTGGGGTTATACCCCATTTTGTAAATATGGTAGTTTAATTTGTCGTATCCAGTGAGTATCTAAACCACTCTCTTTACCTCTTTCTTTAGCAAACCCAGAATAGATTTTGCTTGTCTACAGCCCTGAATTTGCTCCCAGTATTCCCGGTGTTTTGTGTGGATCGAGCTTTTGATGGCAATACCGATGTAGCAAGACGCGAAACCCAGAACCGCTTTCAGTCCTTTGTATTCATTTGCCGCGCCGCATTTTGACAGCTAGTCCGCTTTCTCTTTGCTCTTGATCCCTGTGTGATCAGGAATTTATATGAGAAGCAATGTATTTTTTGATGCAAGTTGGTTTGATGCCATTTTGCATTTCCGAACAAGATCTGATTTCATGTCTGGTAATGCAAGCATTTAAGGCCCTACATCCCACTTCAACCCAAAGGATCCCCTGAACATCCAAAAAGTCATATCAAACTTTTGCATTTAGTCTCCAGGTGCTTTTCCCAGTTCAGTTTATTATCTAAGATTATTCCCAGATAATCAACCAAATCTGAAAGCGTCAGCATCCCACCACAAAACACACGAGTGACGAATGTCAAGACCTTGTAGTGTCTCGTAAAATGACCAAGATGGTCTTTTCCGGTCCATCTGCGTTTCCAGATGGCTCCCCTTAATAGGATTAGAAAGTCATCCGCATAAATCTGGGTATAGTACACTTCTTTCTTAACCCTACGAAAGTGTGCATCCATTACCATACACCACAGGAGGGGCGACAGGTCACCCACCGCCGCTGACAGCCCCGTGGCGATATTCTTCAACTAAGCTCTCCCCCATCTGGTTTTGAGTCTCCTTTGGTATAGCATACTTCCTACTAAGCTTACTAGCTGTTTTTGCATGCCACACCTCAAAGCTAAAGACAGATAACTTCTGGAGGATATTTCTAAAGGCAACCTCCATATCCAAGAAAGTACTCACAGCATACCCCTTTTGTTCCAAATGCTGCTCCAATTTTGTTACTACAGCATGGAGTGCCGTTTGTACTAAGCATCGGTTGCAAATCTTTTGCTGCAGTATAACCCTTCTTCCCAGGTTTTAAAATATAGACCATTTGACCGTCCTTCCATGCTGATGGCACGTGTTTTAGAACAATTCTTGCCCTACATAATTACTTCAGAGGAGGTATGACCAAATCGAGGGCTTTTTGTAAAAGCGCTGAATAGATGCTAGAAAACCCTAGAGATTTAAAGGGGCACAAGGACCCTTCGCTACATTCCACTTTTTTGCAGTCTGCCACTTTGGAGGCGGAATTTCAATCAGCCCTCTCGGACTCTTAATCCCAGCCTTCCTCTTTTTAATCGGCTCGTAATCGCTTAAAACCCGGGAAGTGAAATTTCAGCAGATGCTTCCACACTGCTTCTTTATTTCCGGTGAACACATCATTTTCGAGCCTTATTAACCTGAGGCGAGCTTCCGCGGTTTTCGCTAGAATCTTGTGGTGCCTTGGTTTTTCAATAATGCCTTCCGTTTCTTTGCAGAAGCCCCTCCATTCTTTATGTTTGCACTTTCTTATTATATATCCTAGTCTAATTGTAATGTAGTTCTATTTGCCCTGCTGCACAATGTTCTTGTCTTTTTCGGAGTATCTCCAGGTGGGCATTCAACTATTCTGCTTCTTTCCTTGACTAAATTGTGCTTGTAGAACAATTGTTTTCATATAATGTACTTAGAGCCCTTCGCAGAAAATCTGCGGCAAGCTCTAGCTCATCAACTTGACCATAGTTGTGGGAAATTTCACAAGCTTTCCTTCGAGTTCCTCTTTATTTAAGTCTAAAAGTGTATTTCTGGGGTTTCTGGTCTTTGAAACTGTCGGCATTCCTAGGTTTAGGTATGTTTTCCGAGGTTTTCCTATGCTGTGTTCCGTTAGCTGAGCTTCTATCCTGTCCACCATCGGCGATGGGTTAGAGAAGGGTCTCGAAACGGGCTTATCATTCATGTTAGTTTAATTTATTTTGAGTGATCCTCGCAAAAAATAAGAAAGATAAAGTTCACATCGATACCAGGTGAAAAACTCACCGCAACAAAAACTAACCGTTCCAGATAAAGTTCACATGAATGTAGGATAATTTCAAATTTTTTAACCATGCCTGTATAATCTTTGTCTTATAATCGCAACATTTTTATTAGAGGTGTAGCAAGAATTACGACACAATCGCTATCTCTCGTCATTTAACTTAATTAAATTGGAGAGGAATGGGGATTTCCATCTCTCAGTTACTTGTTGTGCTTTTTGCTATATAGCATAAAATAAGTATGAATAAGTTACTTACAATAATAATAATAATAATAATAGTATCATTAGAGAGCCTCGGTGGCTTAGTTGGTTAGACGCTCGGACTTCACCTCAGAGGTCCGGGGTTCGATCCCTGAGCCGGTACCTCTGGAAATTTTTCTATGTACCTTTACCGAGGTTATGGTGGTTCGGAACCTACCTTAAGCTGTAGGTCACCCCATCGTGCACTTGACTGCAACCCAGTCCGTCATTGATGGGGTAAAAGCCCAGGCTTTGTCTAATATGTTGGGGGCACACTGCATTCATCAGATCACTTTATTGCATTGTAAAAATGCGTCCGTGACTGATGATATATACCGGGACAGCCCGGTGCAAACTATTCTAAAAATATAAAAATCTAACTCTTAACCAAAAATGTCATCGAAATGTTGGTCAGGAACCATCTTAAGCCTATGAAAACGTTTTTTTACTTTTATCTACTAATCACTTGCCGCGTTCGCGACCGTGTTTAGTAGCGAAGTACCGGCTCATGAGTACCTGTAGGATGGATGGTGGGCCCATAATAATAGTATCAAAATCGGCTACAATAGTGTAATTTATTCTAGAGAAGATCTATCAGTGAGAAAAATTTTTTTGTGTATTTTCTTTTGCTGATTCTATATGTTTAACCGAAATTTGCTTACTTCAGCGAGACGCACTAGATGAGATATTTTATTTTTCAGGAATTACACAGCGCTAGCAATTTTATTTTTAAATTTCAAACAAAAATAGAATAGGTGCAATTACAAAATAAATTTTTTCCAATCTAAGAAATTTTTTTAAGATCAAGAAGTAATTCATTGGCTTCCACATGAAAATTTTAAGTACTGAAAATGGGAAATTCAATCAGTAAGAATGGAAGATTTTTTAAAATTAGAAATTTAGGCATTCTGGAACTGTTAAAAATTGTATTTGATTAAATAAAGCTTTAACTATTGTGGATTAAACTGTTTCAAAATCAACAGATGAGTCTACTATTTACTTTAATTTTCCAACTACATGAAAATGTAAGAATTTTTAATTTTTAACGGTTAAGAAATAAAATGTCGATAATTCATATTTCAATTTTCAACAGTTAGAATTTTACATTTCTAATTGTTGAATTAGAAGATGAAGAAATAAAAAATTAAATTTTAGAATGTAGGACATTTAAGCCCGAAAAATTGATTTTCCAACAATGTGTTATTTTTCTTTACTTTGCATCAGTGTAAAATTCAACATTTAAATATCCAGTTTTCTTTAACTTTCAACGATTAAAAATTTAAGAAATCTGCAAATTAACGAAAATAATAAATCCAAATATTGAGTGTTCAAAAAACTTGGAATTTAAATTTTCTACTGATGAAAATTCAAGTGTTAAAAACTCATCTGTTGAAACATGTATTTTTGATTTTCTTACGTTTTTACGAATAAAAATTAAAAATTTGTATAAATTAAAGGAAAAATCAACTAGTGAAAAATTAAAAAAGTTTAAACTTAAATCTTCTCCTAATGAAAGTTCAAGTGTCAAAAATTTATCTGTTAAATAATCTTTTTTCAATTTTTTTCAATTTTTAATAGTTGAGAATTTTAAGCTGCTAGAAATTAAAGGGAATTAAAAATTGAATTGTCAGCCACTGAAAATTGTAGTCAATTTGAAATTTAAGGATTTTGGACAGAATTTATATTATTAAAAAAAACTTTATTTTGATTAACTCCTTGACAAATTAGATTTATTCTTATTTTTCATCATTACAGACAGTCCTCGCATTTTTTATATTGGAACTATACATTTTACGTGCTAAAAGTATTAACAAAATGGATGGTATCGTGAAGAAATTACATAACGATGTAGAGGTAAGTTAGTGAAAATGATTTAATTTCCTTAAATATTTGTTTGATTGAAAAAACTAAGAAAATAACAAATTTCTCTACTTTTTGTTTTGTTTTGCACCCACTAGTCTGCAATTACTAATGGAATGACAAAAGGCCTAACTGAGGTTATAGGAGAATGTCGAGAATATTACAGAAACCTCGAAGCACTATATAATTCTAGACTTAATCTGCAAATAAAGTTTTGTTATACGCTAGCCGATGATACGAAGGATATGAAGGTACGTAAAAAATATAATTTGTATTACAAAGCTTAATTTATTAATGTTATGAAAAATATAAACCACATTGGATTTCTTTAAATTCCTTCTATTTTTATTAACTATTTAAAGTTTTTTTAATCTTTTTAATTCTTTGGAATTCCCTGAAAGAAGGAGGGTTTCTAAGGCCGGCTTTTGGCATAATTTATATTTAGCCTAAAAAATTAGAAAAAATTCTAACAGTATCTACTAACAATAGGAAGTTTATTCTATCCTAAATGGACAACCCTTATCACCCCTATTCACCTCGAGCACCCCTTAAAAAAATAAAAACTTCACCGATTTTATGCAGTGCTTTTGAGAAAGAATCCAATAAAAAAAATCCACAAAAGTACATTTATAGGTGCTTGGGGTCATTGAGTTCGAATCTGAGGTCCGTCTACTTCCATCATATGAGATTCAAGGTCATTTGAAGGTCAAACTGCAAAAAATCCGACTAAAAATCGATAAAAATACATACATAGGTTTCTGTAGTCGCTGATTTCTAATCCAAGGTCCGCTGACCTCTATCGTATCAAACTCAAGGTTATTTAAAGGTCAAACTGCAAGAAAATCCGATAAAAATTTCAGAAAAATACATACATACGTTTTTTGGGTCTCTGATTTCGAATCCGAGGTCCGTTGACCTCCATCACATCAGGTTTAAGGTGAATAAAAGGCCAAACTAAAATTTACGATAAGAAAAATCCAGAAAATTACAAGTAAATCAAGTAAATCTCATTTTAAAGTCGACACAATATTATTTCGTGGTAGAGCTAGAAAAGTGTACCGAAATGACCTTCTAGGAAACTTCAATCTGATATAGTAGAGGTCAAGGGACCTCGGATTCGAAATCAACGACCCCAAAAACCTATGTTTGTATTTTTCTGTATTTTTGTCGGATTTTTTGCAGTTTGACCTTCAAATGACCTTGAATCTGTTATTATGGAGGTCAAAGGACCTCGGATTCGAAATCAGCGACCAAAAAACCTATGTATGTATTTTTATGGATTTTTCTATTGGATTTTTTGCAGTTTGACCTTCAAATGACCTTGAATCTGAATAGAAGTGGTGAATTTTTCATTTTTTAAGGGATAAGTAAGGGGGCTGAGGGTGGTCCGTTTAATATGAAATTGACTTCTTATTGTTAGTAAATACTGCAGGAGTTTATGCCAATTTTTGGCTCAAATCTAAATAGGGCCAAAAACCGGCCCTAGAGACCCTCCCCCTTTCTAAACTATTTTAAGTCCTTCAACTTTATCAATTCGTTGAACTTCTTGAACTTCCACAATCTCCTCAATACCTCTAACGTTTCAAATTTTTTGAACGTCTTGAATGTTCAGAATTTCTTTTGATTTTAGGTGCTCAATCACAAAAAAAATTAGAAATATGAGTGTTCCAAAATTAAGACAATTGAACAAAATTTTAAACCAAATTTTAAAGTTTTAAAAATTCAGCTGTTGAAAACTGTAGAAAATCAAAAATTCATTTGTTGCAAAATCTATATTTAATATTAAAGAAAATTGATCTTCCATTTTTGGAGCTGCAAATTAACTTTTCACTTTCTAATTTAAATTTTTGATCGTAAAATTTTCAGATTCAAGAGTTTAGGAAAATTGCAAATTAATTAAAATTGGAAACCTAATTTTCAATGTTCTCCAATGGCAAAAAGTTACATTCTCAACTGCATAAAATTCTAAAATGCTGAATTCTCTAATTTTCAGAATTTTTTACAATTTTATGAATTCGTGGAAATTTAAGGATTTCTTAAATTCCCTAAAATGAAGAATAATCTAATTTTCATAATTTTTTAAAATTCCTAATTTTTCCTAAAATTCTGAATCCTTAAATGCTTAAAATGCCTAAAATTTTATTAATTCGCCAAAAAAGTGTATTTTCTGAATAAACTTATTTCCTTGATTATTAAAAAATTTCAGAACTGGTTAGATATTCTAAATTCCATGAATTCTTCGAATATTCTTAATTCAATTTTTTATTTTCTTTAATTTTCAAGATTCACGGATTTACATGTTAAAATGTCAAGAAGATTAAAAATTTAACTGTTGACGAACAAGAACTTTGAAATCTACATAGCAGACATTAAAAAATTTAAAAGGAAAAAAATATGAAATTATAATTTGTTTCTTTACAGTATGCGGAAAAATGCTATGCTGAAAATATTGCAGAAATAGAAATAAACGAAAAGAAAGAACGTTTTAATGCTATTGAATGCTTTGAAAGACACTATGGAGCACAGCATGACCTAAATGCAAGAAAAAAACCACCTAAACCACTGTGATTGTATTAAAATTACTTACGCAATTTAAATAAACTTCAATTTATTGAATGCCCCTGCATACAATCATTTTTAACAAAAGATGATTATTATTGATTATTATTTTTTAAATTGCATTCCATTGCGTTAGGATATCATTCTCCAAAAAAAGGGAACATTAATCTATAGTATACAAAAATAATATTAATAATTAGTGCTATGACTATAAATTGAAGCAGTTCATAAGATTTAAGAATCTAAATAGTAGTGCTCGTTTAAAATGGAAGAAGAATATTTGCAATACGCTACTGAATGGCCTCTCAGAAATTCCTAAACGAAAGGGTGATACATATATATCTTAAGAATGTAGCAATTACCTGAAACGAGTGCGAATCGAAGGAAAATTAATAATTGTATATATTAATATACTTTTCTTTATTTAATACCAAAACTTTAACTTTACCATCAAATTGTGTAGCAAAATCCCGAATGATAAAATAAGCATCATATTCATTTAAGTTGTGAAACACAACAGGTGTGGTTTGTGAATCTTGATATTCGAGGTTACAAAGTTAGTGCGCCGGACCGAGATACGCACCTGTCAGATGACAATGAAAGTATTCCGTAGCAAGTGTTTGATATCTTCAGCAATTGGAGAGAAAACCATTTTGCGGGCTCTACATCTTCAGGGCAAAGAACGTAGAAAGATAGAGAATCTTCATAGCTGCATTTAAAGTAATATCCTATCACAAACCTCGTGTTTTTGGAACACCTCAGTATTTGATTCTCTTTCCTGAAATTCCACTGGTTTCAGCAAAGACTCACAGTCTGCATAAATGATGAAAGGAACCTTCTTTTTATATTTGAAGTTTTTAAACTCGATACTGTTTTCTTCAGGTGTTGGCAATACAATTTTGCAGTCATTTAGTTTTTTGCAATCTTCACTGTGAGCCATCAACTTTTCTTCAGACGAAAAATAGTGTAGGCATCGATCACAACTGAATTTTTTGTGTTCCATTGTAGATAGTTGACTGCTGACTAGTCTAGAAAGATCCTTTATCCATACGGAATAAAAAATTGAATGACTGGGTCTCATCATCCTGATAATCCTGTTCTTCATCATTACTAGCAAGTGTTTGATATCTTCAGCAATTGGAGAGAAAACCACTTTGCGGGATCTACATCTTCAGGGCAGAAAACGTAGAAAGATAGAGAATCTTCATAGCTGCACTTAAAGTAATATCCTATACCTGTATCACAAACCTCGTGTTTTTGGAACACCTCAGTATTTGATTCTCTTTCCTGACATTCCACTGGTTTCAGCAAAGACTCACAGTCTGCATAAATGATGAAAGGAACCTTCTTTTTATATTTGAAGTTTTTA
>JAAAKG020086283.1:0-16525 GCA_010014905.2 Druon quercuslanigerum | reverse complement strand
ATCTTCACTGTGAGCCATCAACTTTTCTTCAGACGAAAAATAGTGTAGGCATCGATCACAACTGAATTTTTTGTGTTTCTTTGTAGATAGTTGACTGCTGACTAGTCTAGAAAGATCCTTTATCCATACGGAATAAAAAATTGAATGAATGGGTCTCATCATCCTGATAATCCTCTTCTTCATCATTACTGTCTTTATTAACGTACTCTTCTTCTGCTCGGAGAATGTCCACGTGGAGATTTCTGTTATGCGGAGTAAGATGTAATGAAACTACTGTAAATCTATTCTTCTTATTTTTGATCAGGCCATACACATTCACTGAGATTTCATTTTGTCCTTTAAATTTTTTCACATCTTTCAATGCAACGTGGAACTTGCTTCTAAAATAATCCTACTTGTCATTGTGTTGAATAAATCTGTATAGATGGTTCCATCTTTTATATTCTTTATTAACAGGGTATATGGCTATAAGAATTGCCCACTTGAAACACTCATTATCATCCTTGTTTTGCACATTGATACATTTGTTTTGAGCTTGTTGATGTTTACGGATAGTTGTATAATTGAGTGTAAAGTCCATCATGAGTCTGAATAGGATTACAAATTAATCCGCATAACCCTGGTAATACCCGATGCAGTAAGTATTCTTGACAGGCAATAGCCAACTCATAATCGTATTCTAAATAAATTTTGGAATGCGGTAATTTTCTATTTTGCCCAAGAGGCACGTAATTTTAATTTTAATCAATATTTCACTTTATTTTGAAGAACACACAAACCTTGAAGTTTTGATCAATTTTACGTTTCGCAGTTGCGTAAAATATTTGTCAGCTACTTCATTTAATTGTTTTTATCAGAAAGCAAACATGTAAGTTAGAAGACTTAAACGAAGATTGTAGAATAAATATTGTATTAGTCCTACGTGTTACATTCGCCAAAGTATCAAATCATAATCAGTTGGTCAGCATCTCAGATATTTTGTCTAATGAAATGTTCTTACGTCAATTAAATAAATATTTTACGTGATAAGTTATTCAGTATCAAAGCCAACTTCACAGACTGGTATAAAATACTTCTGGTTTATTCTTGATAGGAAAAGGATAGAATTGACAAGTCTTCAATCATGAAGGGTGTGATCTTCTTATTGGGTCTCTGTGCCTTCCAAGTAAGAGACCCATTTATTTTTAACAACAAATTGAATTTTTAACAATATGAATAAATTCCCAGTTTTAATTGAGATTTCTTTAATTTTTTAAATTGAGAGTTAAAGAAGAGATAGCATTTCCAAGATTTGAAGACTTTGAAATAAAATTTCAAATGTTATTTAATTATTATTAAGAGAGTTTTCTAAAAGTGATTTTGAAATTTAATTATTGTGGTTTCCAGAGTTTGCTCACTCTGTCCAATTAAACTAAAAAGCGCTTACATAAAATTATCTGATTGTTATAATTTATGATGCTGTGTATGTTAGACTGGTTTTATTTTCTCAAGATAAAATAATATTAAATAATGAAAGACATCTCTCTAAAACAAACTCATTCGTATTTTTCATCAAAATTTTTATTATTGCCTAATAAATAGTTATATGAATACAATTTATATTATTTATTCAATTCTCAACTTTGTTAATTAATTTTAATTTAAGTTGAACATTATTAATTTTTTTTTTTAATGAAGAAAATTATTTTAAATTGAAGGAAAATTTGCATGCGAACAAAGAACCTTTTTCCTGAATCGACTGAATCGACGAAAATGAAAAATTCAAGTGTTAAATATTCAAATTTTCTTTAATTCATTCCCAAGTTTTACTGGAGAAAGTGCAATTTCCATATTTAAATATTTTTAATCAGTTTTATTTTAAATTATTATTAGACATTAAAAAAATTAATATATCAATTTTGAAGTTTCTTCAATTTGCAGCAATTAGAAATTTATGATTTCTGCAAATCAAAGAAAATAAAAAATTCATCTAATAAAAGGACAAGAAAATTTAAAATAACATTCAAAACAGCTAAAAATTGTAACCAATGCAATAAAATTTGCAACAATTGTGGATCAAACTGGTTGAAAATATAAATTAAAATTAACGATTGTTTTCAATTTTCCATCTTTGAAAATTGCAGAATATTCAACGGTTCAATTTTTTAACAGTTTTTAATTTAAGAATTCTGCAAATTAAAAAAAGAATTTAAAAATGCAGCACAAGTTTAAATTATATTTTAATTTTCTTCAGTGCAACGTTAAACTGTTAAAAAAACAATTTTTAGTTTTCTTCAAGTTTCAACGATTAAAAATTTAAAGTTCTGCAAGTTTAAGAAAATAATAAATCCAAATATAGAGAGTTCAAAAAAGTTGAAGCTAAAATATTGTAATGATGAGAATTTTTTACTAAAGTGATATTATTAGAAAACACTTATTTCTGATTATCTCCTTGTCAAATTAATTTTATTCTTATTTTTTATCATTACAGACAGTCCTCGCATTTTTTACATTGGATCTGTACATTTTACGTGCGAGAAGTATTAAGAGAATGGATGGCATCGTGAAGAAATTAAAGAAGGATGTAGAGGTAAGTTAGGGAAAATTATTTCATATCCTGATATGTAGTTGAAATAATTAATAAATTAAAAAATGTCGGTAAGTTTTTTGTTTTTTGTTGCCCTCTAGGCTGCAATTACTGATGGAATGACAAAAGGACTAAATGCAGTTATTGACGAATGTCGGGGATATTACAGAGATCTTGAAAGACTATATAATTCTAGACTTAATCTGCAAATAAAGTTTTGTTATACGCTAGCCAATAGTGCGAAGGATATTAAGGTACGTAAAAAATATCATTTATATTACAAAGCTTAATTTATTAATATAATGCAAAACATAAAAACTTTCTTAAAAGTCTGTTTGATTGTTTAGAAACTTTTCATTTGGTTGTTGGAAAGCCAGTCGTTTAAAACTGCAGAAAATTAAAAACTCTACTATTGCAAATTACATATACAATTGACTTCCATTTTTTGGAACTGAAAATTAACTTTTCATTTTATAATAAATAAAAGAGAATAAATAAAAATTAAAGTAAACTGAAAGGATTAAAAGGGAATACGGAGAATTGAGAAGCTCCGCAAGAAATTCCAAGGAATGAACCAATACTTCGAATTTAAATTTCAAACAAATCAAATTTGAACTTCTGAATACTTTTATCCACATATGAAATATTTAAAAAGATCATGGAAAAAAATATATAAAATTATAACTTTCTTCTTTACAGTATGCGGAAAGATGCTATGGTGAAAATATTGCAGAAATAGAAGCAAGGGAACAGAGAGAACGTTTTAATACTATTGAATGCTTTCAAAGACACTATGAAGCATATTGTGGTCTACAGCCTGGACAACATCCACCTATACCACTGTGATTGTATTGAGATCACTTACACAATCTGAATAAAATTCAGTTTATTGAATACACGTGCTCACAATTATTTTTCACCAAAGAGTTCATTTTGCTACAAACTAAATTCATTTTCCACCAAAGCAATGATTATTATTTTTTGAATGGCATTTTATTGTGATAGGATATTTCTTTTAACACTTATAAGTATTTATATAATTTCATACAAAATGAAGTTAGCCTAATTCTTATCCGTAGCGGAAAGATAAACTAAAGATGATTCATAATAAGATGTTAGACGTTTACTTAAGGGTGAAGGAGCAATAGCCTAATATTCGTAGAACCCATCGATATCCATGATAAATAAAATTTGTGATAGGTTTTGCAATGGATGGGAGAAGCGAAACTTTCGAAACGGACATTGGTGGGAAGGAGACAACCAATATCAATTATTTGTTTATTTTGAAGCTTCATTCCTCCAACCCATTCTCTGAAACTCGGCGCACGACTTTTAAAAAATTCAACTTTACTTTGTATCTCGTCTAGCATCAAAGTGTATCCTACTTATAGAGGCAGTTATGACACGTGTAGTGGTTCTTCACAGAGCATCTAGCCTATCGCCGCTGCAGGTGTATTCCTCATTGCTCCAGTCAAACCCCTAAACACCTAGCGTTTGTAATCGTCGCAGCCAGTCCCGACTTGTTTTAAGTTCCACCCGTGCCCACCAGGCTATGGGTGTATGAAGCAACCTTAGTTCGAAGTGAAGACATCAAACCAGAACCATGTAAGAGTTTTAGGCCCTGCATCCCATGTCAAACAAAATCTCTCCTGCACATCCAAAAAGTCATTAAAAACTTCCTGCATTGGGTCTCCAGGTTCTTTTCCCAGTTCAGTCTGCCATGTAGCATTACTCCCAGATATTCAACCGAATCTGAAAACGTCAGGCTTCTACCACAAAATACAGGAGTGTTGACTTTTGGAACCTTGTAGTTTCTCGTGAAATTAACCATTCCGGTCTTTTTCGGATTCACCGAGAGCCCTGAGCTGTGGCACTAGAGCAGTCTTGTGGTACCATTCTCTGAACTAAGCACTCCCCGCATCTATTTCTGGGTCCCATTTGGTGTAGTGTACTTCTTATTTAGCTTACTAGCTGCTTTGAGTGCCACAGCTCTAAGCCTCTCGACACATGATTTTAGGAGGGTATTGCTGAAGGAACTATCTATATCCAAGAAAATCTCACAGCATACCCTTTTTTCAAACTGGTGCTCCAATTTTGCTACTACAGCATGGAGTGCCGTATCTACCAAGCAGCCTGACAGGAAAGCATAATGCGCTCTATACTCCGGGGAGGCCAAAAGCACCTCGTGATTGATATATCCCTCGACCGGTCTTTCCAACTTCTTTAGGATAACAGACATTAACCTGAGAGGTGACAAGTCTTTTACTGATGCAAAGCTTTGATGTGAAACCTTCATCTCTGGGTATAAGAATGAAGGCCACTCAGCCATGCTTCCATGCCAAAAGTACGTGTTTTAGAGCATCAGGTGATTTAGCATGGCTTCTCAATCTTCGGCAAACACGTCATTTTCGAACCTTACTAACCTGAAGCGAGCTTCCGAGGTTTTCCCTATGATCTTGTGAAGCCTTGATCTGACCCCTGTTGCACAACTTTCTTGTCTGTTTACAGAGTTTCTTTAAGTGGCTGTACCACCATTATGCTCCTTTCCTAGGCTTAATTTTGCTAAAAGAAAAATGGTTTTCATATGATGTAGACGCAGAGCCTTTCGCAGAAAATCCGCAGCGTGTTCTAACTCATTAATTTAAAGTGGATTTCTAGGGTTTCTGATCTTTCAAAGAGTTGGTTTTCCTATGTTTAGCTAAAACAAGATACATTTTTAATCTGAGAGATACTCCTCATCAGAGACTCTCCAGTCCAATACCCAGCTCTGCAGCTCCTCCGAGCAAAGCGTCAGAGCCAGAAACTTTGTTCCCTTTTTATTCTGGAACTATTATAAAGAAAAACCATCAGTGAACAGAATTTATATTTTTGAATTTGTTCTATTAATGTTTAACAACTACTAATTACTTTTTCTCGCTCAAAGAACCATTACTCTTTCATAGCCTTACCATCAAATATTTTTCCTAAATCTGCAATTATTATTATAATTATTATTATGGAATATTTAAATTATTAATTAAGAAATTAATGTTCAACAAAGAAACTAATTTTTTAAATCATTTTTAATTCTTTAGCTAACAATAAGAATTTTTTGCAGCAGTTCAAATTTTAACTTATTGGTTTCGTTTTTTACCAAAAAAATATTATTTCTTAACAACCAGTTAAACTTTTAAATGGAAAGTAGTGTTTTTATTCAGAAGGGATAAATTTTAAACTGGGTAGGTGATTAAAGACTGCTTCATTAAATTAGTATTAACTTTGAACAAAAAGCTGTTGGATTTTAATATTGGGTTCTAATAATTCATATTGTATTCAAGGAAAAAATCGAAAAAGGGGTAAATTTCTAAAAACAGGGTAAAAAAGGAATTGTTTTTAAAAAGGGGGAAAATAGGGGAAAAGCGAAAAAAGTACGAATGTTGTAATTTTGAAGATTTGCAATCCAAAATATTGCAGTTTCAATGATTTCCAATTTGTACCTTATAAGTTTGAATTTTTAATTATTTAAAATTAAAGAAATGATTTAATGAGGTTTTAAATAAAATTTGCATAATATTTAATTATTTTGAGAATTGTTAAATAAAAATATTGTAAAATTTTGTCAAGGTGGCTTAAAAGTTTGCTCACCTGAACCAATAAAACTAAAATACGCTGAAATTAAATGATCTGATTGTTTTAATTTATTATGCTATTTATAAAAGAATGGTCTGATTTTCTAAAAGTCAAAGATTATCAACATAAATAAATAAATAAGTAAATAAAAGTCTTAATATTCATACATTTATACAAAAGATTCCTTAATTCAAATAATAATTCCTTTTTATATAAAATTTTTTTTTATATCGAATGCATTTTTGGTTTAGTCAGTCAGAAAAAGCCAAAAAAGTTTCTTTGGCTCAAACAAATTTCTTTGTTCCAAGAAAATGGTTCTTTATTCGCATCAAAATTTTTCTTCAATTTAAAACGACTATCTTTATTAAAAAAATATTAATAATGCGCAAATCAAATAACAATTAATTAACAAAGTCGTGATATAAGAAATATTATACATGTTATTCGGGTACATTATTAATTAGGCAATAATAAAAAAATTTATAAATAATACGTATGACATTGTTTTTAGAGACATCTTTAATTATTTAATATCATTTTACTTTGATAGAATCAGATCATTCTGCCATAAAAAGTCTAATAAATTTAAACAATCAGATAATTTTATTTCAGCGCGTTTAAGTTTTATTAGTTCAGGTGAGCAAACTTTGTAAGCCAGGTTGACGAAATTTCGCAGCATTGTTCAGCAAAAGTTTTCAAAAATAAATAAATATCGTGTACATTTTTTAATCTCTTTAAATATATTCTTCAATCGTAAATAATAAAAATTAAAGAATTGTTGGTTAAACATTGAAAATTGTTAACTCTAAAATCTGTCTTGGTTATAGTTTGTTCTTGGATCCACAAAATTACTTAGTAACCTTTCTGTATCCTGATTTCGGATGGCCACCCATCCATTTATATCTCCGAGAAAAATTATTTTTTCATTATAATTGCAATTACTTATTGTATCATGTAAATTATTCCACAAGGCGTCTTTTACTTCTCTATGGTCACTATCAACTGTGGGGTAGCATTCTCTGATGAATAATCACCTGACAACACAACCTGACAACATTCTAAAACACAGCAATCCAAGAGATGCAAAATCATGATCTTCGAGATGCTCCTTTGATCTTTCATTTTTAATAAAACCTACTCCTTGAATACAGCAAAAATACAAGAAAAAATGATTTAATTTTCAGCAATATCATGAAAGTAGAAAAATTACTTAAGGTTTAGAGTCTGAAATTTCATTATTTTAACACATAATTTGATAATAATTGGTATACTTAATTTCAAGAAATTTGTAATATCATCAGAGTTTGTTACTATTGATCAGTGTACATAGAATTCAACAATCTGCGAAGTACAACTTTCAGCCAAGTACCTGAAGTTTAAAAAACAAAAAAGAAAAACAATTTTCAACAAACTAATTGAATTAGTCACATATTTTCGGAAATTTGCTTACTTGTTATTAACTTTGCTTCCGAAAAGGCATTGCACAATAATACTCGAGAATTTGGAATTATTATTTACAAAGCTTTTTAATTTCTTAAGTTTTTATTTTTATTATATTATATTTTTTCAGTTTTTTATATGCTTATTTTCTATTTCTTCAGAAAAAGAAAAGTGATCGATCTATTTTGTTTAATTCTTTAGTTTTATTTAAAGTTTTATTTAAAAATATAGTGTTTTACTTGCACAACATTATTTTAACTAATAAATAAAACGAGAAAATTCCTTTACTTATGAATTCTTAGTTATTTTTAATGTATTTTGTTATTTAAGTTAATTTTTCTGATATTCAGTAAATATTGATAATTTAAATAGGAATAAGATAAATATTCAAACAAAAATAAAATAGTTTGGTAAATGATTTTACAACAAAATAGTTGAACTTTCCACCTCAAAAAAATTATGGTAATTTTCACAAAATAATTATTTATTTAACTTAATAGTTAAATTTTGGAACAAAAATAACGCCAAAACATTTAACAGTTTTTGAAAAATGTCGGTTTCGGGTTTCTTTAAAAGAAAAAAAACATCAACGAATAAAAGAAATAGAAATTTTGGAAATAATTAATAATTTGTTTTTATTAATATGAATTAAAAAAACGAGTAAAACGAAGAGAGCATTAAATGTATAATTAATCAGTTTTTTTTCAATTTTTTAATTATTTTGAGTGTTTTACAGTTTTTTTTCGTAAATTATTTTCTTATGCAGTAAAAATTTATATTAAAAGTAAAAAGCTTTTTTTTTTGGATCATTATTATATTTAATTTTAAAAAATGCACGAGGCCGAGATTTTTTTCAAATTATTAAGTCCTGAATTACTTTATAGTTACCGAATAATAAAATTCATTAACAGTTTATAAAATTACAATATTTTACAATTTCCGGCCCTAAAATTTCTGAAAATGGAGGGTTCCTGAATTTAAATGATGAAAAAACTTTTTTCATCATACTTTAATCAAAGAAAAGACTTTTTTTCGTTTAGTTCAAAAAATTATTGTTTGTATATCAAATAATTGTATTATTATTAAATAAATAATTTCTATTGAATGAAAATTTTTTAATTGTTTAAATTCTCAAATTTTATGGTATTGGATATTTTATAATGCTGTAATTTTCCATTTAAAAAACTTCCAAATAAGTTATTATAAAAATAATTTAATATACAAATATTTCAAATAATTTCCTGAAATATATTTCAGGACTCACACAGGGCTCGTAAAGTTATTTTTAGGGATTCGTATGAAATCTTCAAATAGGCACGCGATTCTTATTTTAATTATTCTTTCATTTTATTTTTAAAAATACATAAAGCTGGAAGTTTTTGTAAACTTTACATTTCACAGTTGCATGAAAATTGTTGAGTTGACTCAGTTAATTGTGTTTATCACAAAGCAAGCATTGAAATTCGCAGAGGGAAACGAATATTCTAGAAAAACAACTTTTTATTAGTCCTACGTGTTACATTCGGCGAGGCTAAAAATCATGATAAGTTTATCATTATCTCAGATATTCTGTCTGATAAAAATTGTTTTACTTTAATTAAATAAATACTTAACGTGATAATTTATTTGCTATAAAAGCTAACTTTACAGAGTGATATAAAATATTTCTGATTCATTTTTGGTAGGAAGTGGATAGATTGACCAATTTCTTCAATCATGAAAGGAGTGATTTTTTTATTGGGTCTCTTTGCCTTACAAGTAATGTTTATTTATTAAATTTTTTAAATTTAATTTTTTAAATTCGATGTCTTTAACACTAGTTGTTAAAATTAAGAATACCTTTAATATTTTTTTTAAATCCTTGACATGTTAATTTAAAGAAAAATTTTTACGCTCTTGACTTTCTTGCTTCATTTTTTATATAAAAATTAACATAAATGACAATTTTTAAAGACCAAAATTGATTTTTCCCAAAATTTCAAATTATCTGTGACACTAGGTTAAACTTAATAAGCTTATAACCTTTTTATCAGAAGAAGAGGTATTATTGTTTACGAACTTTTTAAATATATATTTTTTATAAATTTACGCCGAAAAAATTTACTGAAAAAATAGTTGATTTACAAAAAAAATGCTTAAATTTAGAAGTAAAAAAAATACTGACAATAAAATTAATTTTTGAAAAAGAAGATTACTTTTTTTCTCAAAAAGGCGAATTTTCAACGAAGAATAATATTTCACAAAAGATTTGAATTTCGAAACCGACACAATGCAATTTATTGAACACAAAAAAATTTCTTTTCATATGAAAAAAATGTCTTTGTTACAAAAAAATGATTTTCTGTTCGCAATGAAATTTTTTTTTAATTTAAAACGATTTTCTTTATTTAAAAGAAATAATTAATAATACGCAACGGGAATTAAAATTCATTAAGAAAGTGATGAATTGAACAATTGATATAAATTTTATTGTGGCACTCTATTTATTAGGTAATAAGAAAAAATATAATAAAGAATATATATGACTTTGTTTTTTAGAGATATTTTTTAATTAATTACATAATTTTATGTCAGCGCGTTTTTGTTTTATTGGTTTAGGTGAGTAAACTTTGTGAGCCAGCTTGACGAAATTTCGCAACATTGTTTAGCAAAACTTCTGAAAAATAATTAAATATCATGTACATTTTTTTAATCAGAATAAATCCCTTCATTAATTGTCAATACTAAAAATTAAAGAATTTTTAGTTAAAAATTGGATATTGTTAAATTTTTGGAATTTTCTTAAAATTTTTTCTTTTTCATGATTTTTCGGTTAAATGCAAGATTAATTAAAAGGAATCAATAATAAAAGCTAAAAACTTTTGTTGAGACTTAATTTAAATTTAATTAAGAAGTCTTCAATTGTATATTCAGTTTGAAATTAATTTCTTATAAATACAAATATTATTATTTACTTAAAAATGTGCTTATTTTGTTAAAAAGTCAACTGCTGGTTTAAAAATAATATTTTTTGTTAAAAACAAAACTAGTCAGTTAAAACATGAAATACTTTTTTAGAAAGTTTATTTTATTGATTAAAGAATGAATTATTGTTTAGAAAATTAGTTTTTTGTTGAAAACTAATTTTGTAGTTGAAAATTCAACCTAGAATAGAAAATAAATTCCTAAAATTGAAAATCCTACTTGTAAAAATGAAAGAAAATAGAAAATTCATGTTTAATTTAAAAAACATTAATTTTCAACATTTCGAATTTCAACTTTGCAAATTGCGATTTCTATTGTTTTATTGTTTAATCATAAACTATTATAGAGTAAAAAATTGAGCGGCCGGATCGTATAAGAGCGTATAGAATTTTCTCGTGTGAAATCATAGTCCCCTGGAGGCTTCAAAACAAATTTTGGATTTAAAATTTTTCAAGGACATATCTGTACGTGAAATTTGATTGTACATCTTTATTCCTCTAGACGAAAAGTTGTAACTTTTTTAGTTTTCGAAATAAAACCAAAAAACTGACTTTTTTAAAAAACTTGATTTTAATCCGTTTTCACTTCAACTCGTGCTCAGTGCTGGAGTTTTTGAAATTTTTTAATGAAAATTTCAAGGAATGTGCTTTAAGATGTCCTTCGACTGACAATATGATAGGAATTCAAAAACGATGTTTTCAAAAATTAATATTAATTTTTTTCTGATGCTCGGCGCGAATCAAACACCTGTAACTTCCAGCGTTTCGTTTAGAGAGGGAATTTTGAGCAGGCAAATACTTCGCGTGACAACAATTCGGAGAAAGGCATAATGAAGTTTTTTGGAAAGTTTAAGATGAAAATATTTAATTGTTTAGAAGTAATTATGATTTTAGTGAAAGTCAGCGCTGGAATTTTCGAGCTTACTCTGCGCGCCGCTGTGTCATGTTTTCTCGCTAGAGAGTTTTTGCTTATAATATGATCTTATGATATTTTTTAGATAAAAACAGTTAAACAATAATATTTAAACGAAATATTTATGGATTTCATTTATTTTTGAATGTATTTTTCCGGTTTTTTTAGATTTGAAAGTAGGATACTTTAATGTACACTTACTGTTTACACCGACATTCGGCTTAACTCGTAAGCGACCTTGAACATGCATTTTTAAAAAAAACCTATGCACAAATTTTCTTACAATTTGTCTAAGTCTATTTCAAAAATAAAACAGATTAGTTAGACCTTAACTATGCTCTAAACAGTGCACATTAAATTAAATTTTAAGCTTAATAAAGTTGAATATCTCACGAAAACTCCAGCGCGGACATCCACTAAAATCATTAATACTCCTAGACTATTAAATATTTTGATCTGAAACTTTCCAACAAACTTCATTATACCTTTCTCTGAATTTTTGTCGCGCGAAGTATTTGCCTACTCAAAATTCCCTCGCTAAACGAAACGTTGGAAGTTACAAGTGTTCGATTGGCGCCGAGCATCAGAAAAAAATTATTAATAATTTTTTAATATAACAGTTTTGAATTCCTATCATATTGTCAATCGAAGGACATCTTAAAGCACATTACCTGTAATGTTCATTATAAAATTTTAAAAACTGCAGCACTGAGCACGAGTTGAAGTGAAAACGGATTAAAATAAAGTTTTTCAAAAAAGTCAGTTTTTTGGTTTTATTTCGAAAACTGAAAAAGTTACAACTCTTTGTCTAAAGGAAAAAAGATGCACAATTAAATTTCACGTCCAGATATATCCTTCAAAAATTTTAAATCAAAAATTTGTTTTAAAGCCTCCAGGGGACTATGATTTCGAACGAGAAAATTCTATATGCCCTTATACGATCCGGCCCCTCAATTAACTCAAATTATCACTTTCAAATTTTCTCTAATTTTCTTCAGTGCTAGATTATTCTAATAAAAATTCAATATTCAATTGTCTTCTTATTTCAAAGATTAAAAATTAAGAATTCTGCAACTCAAGACAATAACTAATGACACATCAACCGTTAAAATTATGATTTTCAATTTTCTTCAATTTTCAATATTTTAAAATTATTCCTTTAAGAATTTCACTCTTAAAACTGTTAAGAAATAAATTAAGTTAACAATTTTAACTGCTCGACTTCGAACAGTTGAATTTAGATCTGTCAGACATTAAAGAAAATAAAAAATTAAATTTTCCAGTTCTGAAATCGGCAGTAAATTAAAAAATTTCCCAACCTAATTTTATTTTTACTTTTGATCATTACAGACAGTCTTTGCAGATTTCAAAACGGATCTGGACAATTTACAAACTAGAAGTTTCAGAAAAATGCATACCATCGTGCTGAAATTACATCAGGAAGTAGAGGTAACTCAGTGAAAATAATTTAATTTTTTGAAATCTTTCTTTGAATGATAAAAATTAAAAAATTAAAAACTGTCTCTAATTGTTTTGTTCTTCTTGCCCACTAGGCTGCAATTACTGATGGATTGACAAAAGGACTAAATTCGGTTTTAGACGAATGCCGGGATTATTACAAAGACCTCATAAGAATAAATAAAGATAGAGTTATTGTGTGCAAAAATGTTTGTTATAACGGAGCTACTGCAAGCAGGAGTTATCAGGTACATATAAAAAAATCATTTATAATCCATTCTGAAAACAATACTTCATTTTTTTCAAATAATAACTTATTAATTTATTGAAAAATCTAGACCGCAATCAATTTATTTGAATTCCCTGTGGTTTTTTAATTATTTCAACTTTCATCAAATCTTTTTAATTCTTTGGAATTCCCTGGAATTTTCGAACTACTGTTAATCCTTTTCGGAATACTTCGAAATTCCTGGAAATATCGATATTTTTGAGCTCACTAAACTTTTTGATTTAGCCGAATTGCATGAATTCATTAAATATTATTAATTCCTTATTTATTTAAATACTCTAGGCTTCCTGAATTGTTTTGATATTCTGAATTCTCTTAATACCCGGAATTTTTCGGCAATCGCCAAAAAATTTTTTATTACCCTATATTTTCAATTCCTTTAATTCCCTAACATTCTTTAAAATCCCTGAAATTTTCTTACTTCTCTTATTCTCCTTATTTTCTTTAATATTCTCAATTTCTCAACTGCTGAAAATAAAAGGAAATTTAAAATTCAACAACTGAATATCATTTATTAAATGTAATTCCTTGAATTTCCCAACTTGTGTAATTCAATATAATAAATGTCCAGCATTCCTTTAGTATTCCGAATTTCTTTCAAATATCTAAATTCCAAGAAATCATAGAATTCCCCTTGTAAGCTCTTCAAGCGAGCCCCTTTTAACATAGCAACCAGACGCACAAGACCGCGAATGGACTACAGCATCTAGGCGTAAGAAAGCGCGCAGTCGCAGAGGCTCCCACTCACGTAATCCGAAGCCTCAACGACTTCGCGAAGATATATAAAGAGGATGCTGTGTCCAAAATCGCATTTGGGAGCTCGCAGAGCGAGCGAGAGAGATCAAAAGTGTTCTTGAAGCAGGCCAAGGAGTTCAACTCCTGAACCCGGTTTTCGCCTAACTCTTAGATTCTAGTACGTGGCAAAGAACTAGAAGGTACATCCTTCGAAATTTTAGTACAAATACTATAATCGCCTAAGCCTTCCGCTTCTCATCGAGTGCACTTAGAAAGAGGCGAAATATCCTGAGGATAGGCTCCATTAGAGAGAGATCGAGAAAGAAAGAGAGTGAGAGAAGACGCGTATTATCCTGAGTGTAGACTCCATTTAAGAAAGATAGAAAAAAGAGAGAGAGAGAGAGAGAAAAAGTACATAGGAGAAAATATTTTTGTATGAGAAATCTGAATAGAAAGATTATCTGTGAAAATAAATAGGAAGAGAGAGAGAGAGATATTGTAAGTTTGCACCAAATTACTGCGTTCAAGGAAAATAATGAGAGAAAGAACTATAACGAGTACCTTTAAATTTAGAGTCTGGACTAAAAATTCAATCTCTAAATTTAACTTTTTCTGCAGCGGAGGCAAATAGATTACAAGGTCCAACCTTCGAAGTCGAGTACGTAACCTGCTTAATCGAGTTCTAAATAAGGAAGTTTTTTGATTTGAGTAAAAAGTAGAAAATAGAATAAATAGGAAAATTAATTTTCCTTGGTTTAGAAATATAGATATACATGTATTTATAAATATAAAATAAGACTTGTTCGATTATCGTGAGTAGGATGTATTTAGATTTTTATAAAAGAAAATTGTTAAACTTCTATACAAAGAAAGAAAGACAAAAAAATTCTTCACTTCTCCTCCCGTGTGTACCCATTTTCATAAAAATATGAAAAAGAACATTTTAGACTAGTTGAGATTTCTTAAAGCTCACCAGAAAGCTACTGAATAAAAAAGTAGATTAAAAATAAAGGTTTCACCCTGAAGTCCTCGAAGATTTATATCATAATTTTCTTCTTTACAGTATGCGGAAAGATGCTATGCTGAAAATATTGCAATAATAGAAAACAGAGAGAAGAAAGAACGTGCTAACACTATTGAATGCTTTCAAAAACACTATGAAGTATATTGTGGTCTGAAGCCTGGACAACACCCACCTATACCACTGTGATTGTATTGAAATCACTTACACAATCTGAATAAAATTCAGTTAATCGAATTCCCCTGCTTCCATTTATTTTGAACCAAAAAGAAGAATTTCCAACAAAGTAAATTCACTTTCAACCAAACAACGCCAATGTTAAACATGATACATTGATTTGCAACTAAAAAAATAGATATTTAACCTAAAGTATAATAGTTTATTTTTGCTTGTAATAATCAGTGCCTAACACAAAAAAGCGAATTTGCAATTATATGAATATATAGTTGAATTTTAAAGCAAGAAGAATAAGTTTATAAGATTTTTTCAAAACACTGAATGTTATTTTGTTTAGTGGAATTCCATTGTGTTAGGATATTATTCTTCAGATAAAAATAAATGACTTTGCAGAAAAGAAAAATTGCCTTTGTTTAAAATTGCGATATAAGTGCATTTATTTATAATAGTTGTTTTTGAAAGACAATCTATTGTTACATGATATATATTTTTAAAGCCAAAGATATAATGCCACAGTGAATCATTGTTTAAAAAAATTGATATTAAAAGTTAATAATTAAAATAAATAATTGAATAAAATAAAAAAATAAAAATTTACTTACGATCACAGAATTATGATTTTCAATGCTTTGAACTTTCATTTAAAAGCCAAATTTCGTAATTGTTCAAATTTATAAATTTTACAGGATCGTGTTGTAAGCCACATCTTAATGATAAGAAGCATCAAACGAATCTTGATTTATTTCCCTTTGATCGCCTCTTAAAAAAATTCATGGGAAATTTCCAAGCAAAGACTTATGGGCTGAATTCGCTATTCTTCGGTACTA
This sequence comes from Druon quercuslanigerum, assembly GCA_010014905.2. Classification (NCBI taxonomy): domain Eukaryota; kingdom Metazoa; phylum Arthropoda; class Insecta; order Hymenoptera; family Cynipidae; genus Druon; species Druon quercuslanigerum. Next base: position 527 of record JAAAKG020086283.1, on the reverse strand, counting down.
CATAACGATTACGCTTGCTGCTATTTTTGTTTACCAGCTTCTTTTGGGAATGAAAATAATAATAAACCTTTGTCAACTTTTTTGACTTATTATGGTACTCTTAAAGCATTAAATAAATTTATTTAAGACTCAAAGATCAATAATATTTTGATTTATAAGGGCGGACGTGTGTCCAAATTCCATTAGTCAAATTGCCCAATTTCTAGCTTCTCACACACCAATCTAAAATAAAAAATTCAAAAAGACTTTTAAAGCTTAGATCCTTAATTAGGTGGCGAACCAACCAAATTTCGAAAAACATTAATATTTTAACAAATAGTGGCCATTGAAAAAAATACAATTTTTAATAAAGTTTTGCTTGAATTTGTTTATAACTAATTAGTTGAAATAATTTTTTTTTAATTGAAGTGTTTCATCGTGTTTTGAACACTAAAAAAAAAGGTAGGAATACATGCATGTTGAGGTCAAGTCAATAACAACCACTGCACTTTAATCAACACAAATGACGTTAAAACGCACGGTCTTTA
>JAAAKG020086272.1:0-16560 GCA_010014905.2 Druon quercuslanigerum | reverse complement strand
TTTTCTACTGCATTATTAAAATTTTTTTATAAAAAATCGAAATACTTTCATTTTTATTCAAAAAAGATAAAATTTCAACCAAAAATAGATTAGTAGAATTTCGCGTTAAAAACATAAATTTTAACAACAAAAAAAATAGAATTTTCAGAAATTTAGTTAAATTTTTGGTAAAAAAATCGTTTTCAGACAAAGAAAAAAAAGTTTTTAATAAAAAAAACGCATTTCTCAACCAAAGAAATGAAGAATTTTTTTAACAAGGAGATTGCATTTCAATGAAGAAATTAATTTTCTACCAAAAAGGCGATTTTGTAAAAAATTACGTGAATCTTCAACGAAATAAATGCATTTTTAATTTAAAAAACAAATTTACATCCAAATTGTAGAATTTTGATCAAAAAAAGGTGACTTCTACTGCCGCAGTTACATTTTTAGTTAAAAAATTGATTTTCAACAACGTAGTTTCATTTTTAAAAAGAGTTTAATTTTCAATAAAAACTATGGATCTTCCAAAAAAAAAATTAATTTTCAACAAAAATGTTAAGGTTTCAACCACAAATAGTTGAAATTTCCAGAAAAAATATAAATTACTAACAAAAAATTTAGAAATAATTTATATTATAATTCAGAAACTTCTACTTTAAAACCTACTTAAAGAAATTTTTTCTACAAAGTTTAAGAGAAAGAACTTTTAAATTGTGACGAATTTTGACTTGGAACAGGGATTTTTTAAACTTCTTTCCTGTAAATCCGAGTTTTAATTTTTTTTTAAACTCCCCTTCCATGTCAAAAATTTCCTGGTAATTTCCTGGTTTTGTAATTCAATTTTCCGTGATTTCCCGGTCAATCAAATTCCCGGTCATGTCCCGGCCTTTTTCGGTAAATTAAATTCCCGTAATTTCCTTGTACTCGAATAAAAACAATAATTATTGTATAAATAATGAAAAATTGTGTCTTGCTAAGATCAGAGGTAATTTCCTGGTTTTTTAATTCAATTCCCGGTTATTTCCCAGTAAATCAAATTCCCGGTCATTGCAGGTCGTTCCTGATGGTCAATAAAATTCCCGGTCATTGCAGGTCGTTCCTGATGGTCAATAAAATTCCCGGTCATTTCCCTGTCCTCGAATAAAAGCAATAATTTTTATATAAATAATGAAAACTTGAGTTTTGCCTAGATCAGAGGTAATTTCCCGGTTTTTAAATTTAATTCCCGGTTATTTCCCAGTAAATAAAATTCCCGGTCATTTCAGGTCGTTCCTGGTGGTCATGAAATATCCCGATATTTCCCGGTCAATAAAATTCCCGGTCATATCCCGACCTTTCCGGGTAAATAAAATTCCCGGTCAAATCCCGACCTTTCAGGGCAAATAAAATTCTCGGTCATATCCCGACCTTTCCGGGTAAATAAAGTTCCCGGTCATTTCCCGGAGTTCCGGTCAAGTCGCCACCCTTTTAAACCTTGATCTGGAGTTGATGATCAGAATGATATTCAACAGTTCAATAATCCGGGTGTTTCCCACCTATTTAATTCATTTCAATGTATTCTTTTCGTCATGTGTTCATTTTGAATGAAATCGACTTTACTATGAATAGGGTTGCAACTGTCAATGAATACTAAAGTGTTTAGATGAGGAAGATAAAGAATGGTTGGAAGATTCAATTACAATAGGTGGCAGGCCGGTATGCGATTCTATTCTCTATCGCGAAGTCCATAGAACTGCCATTAAGGCCTGTCCTATCTGCTGCAGAAGTGTGCATCACTCACACACACAATTATATGGACAATTGTACGTTTACACGCATGCTTGGAATACACACTGTGACTATTCACTGTGACTATACAGCCTCGTATGCTCGGACAGTGATAACAGTGAGTAATAATCGGGCGCATTACGTCAGAGTAGAGAGCATTCTCGGCTTGAATGTAACCTGCATAGATCACTCTCACGGCCTGCATTCTAAGGAGAAGCTAGGAGGACTCAGAGGAGGACCAGCATTGTTGTTACCCAAGTTAGGTCGCACTTGTGCACCCTGTGTCTCTACAGTCATCACCATCAATCACGTCACCTTCAATCTAAATTCTGGACAGATCCTTTGCTCTAATGAGCAACTTTAGAGAGAGGTTCAAATTTTGATAAAGGGTATCGATCATACCATGGAGGTTTCGGTCAGATTACGTCTTTTTGTCTGATCTTAAGTTGGCGTCAAAAGTACGCGACCCTCACTTTGAACGCTCATAACTCGTTTAAAAAAAATCTCAGAACATTCTAGCTAGGTACACGGGAAAGTTTAAAGTCTCCCGCGTAAAACGAAATGTGTGTTGTTGTTCTAAAAAAAATTTTACGCTAGCAATGATGTAAAAAGTGTCAAAAAACGAGATTTTGGAGGTTCTTTTTTTAAGCTTCGACATTTGAGACTTCCAAAAACGAGCTGGAAGTCTTAAAAAATCTGAAAAAAATTCACAGACCTTCTTTAAGGTGTCAAGAATGCAACGCGGGTTTCAAAATTTCGAAATATCAAATTTTTTGCTACTTACGGACCGTTTTTCCGCAAAATTTTATCTTGGACAGAAATAATTATAGGGAGGTGGTTTATGGCTTAAAATGTGCAGTTTTGCAACTTGATTGAAGTACACTTAAAAAAAAGTGTTAGAAAAAAAGTATCCATTTCACAACAACAGGTAGCAAATTAATCTTTTTTTTTAGTAAAACATTTTTTTTAGTTGAAAATTAAACTTTTTGGTTCTGAATTCTTGAATTTGGTTAAAAATTTGTTTTTGTCAGTAAAAAATTAATATTTTTGTTTAATTTTTTTTTGTTTAATGACTTAACAATTATGTTTTACAATTAAACTACTTTCTTAAAAAATAAAATAAATTTCTTTCTTTCTTGAAAATTCAATTTTTGTGGTTGAGTATTCTTAAATTTTATTTAAATTGCGTTATTTTTGGTAGTAAATTAACCTTTTTGGTTCAGAATTCTTGAATTTTGTTCAAAATTGTTTTTTTATAGTAAATTAACCTTTATGCTTAAAAATACATTTTTTTAGTTGAAAAATCAACTTTTTGGTTAAGAATTCTTAAAGTTGTTAAAAATTCGTTTTTAGTGGAAAATTGATCTTTTTGTTTAAAAATTCATCTTTTTAATTAAAATTTTTACTAGGTTTGAAAGTTGAACTGCTTTCTTACAAATTAAAAAATTGTCTATCTTAATAATTTAACTTTTTGGTAAAAAATTTTTGGATTTTATTCAAATGACGTTGTTTTTCGGCAGAAAATTAATATCTTTGTTTACAAATTTTTTAATATTTCTTTCTTAAAAATTCAACTGTTTGGTGGAGAATTCCTAAATATTATTTAAAATTCGTCATTTTGGATAGAAAATTAATCTTTTTGTTTCAAAAATTATCTTTTTTAGTTGAAAATTCAAGTTTTAAGTTGCGAATTTTTAAATTTTATTGGAAATTAGCCTTTTTTGATAAAAATTTAATTTTTTTGTTTAAAAAATAATCTTTTTTAGTTGAAATTTTAACTTTTTGCTTGAGAAGTTTTGATTTTTGTTAAAAGTACGTTTTCTTCGTTCGAAAATAAATCTTTTTGTTTAAAAATTCATCTTCTTCGTTAGAAATTTAACAACGAGATTTTAAATCTAGTTTATTTTAATTTTTTTTATAATTAATAATCTAGTTTAGTTGAAAATTCAACTTTTCGATTAAGAGTTCTTGTATTTTGTTGGGATATATTTTTGATTTGGTAATTCAACTATTTTGTATAGAAAATTCGTCATTTTGTCTTGAACGTTCAAACGGTCATTTGAAAATAAATTAACCATTTGGTAGGGAAGGGGATAAGTATATCTCAAAGAGTTGACTTGATCATCTTGGATGATTATTTTGACAATCACAGAGAACCGAACTGATCATCACAGAGAGAAGGCCGAAATGATCATCTGGTAGTGAGTAAAGGGTAATTTCCAAAAAAGTAATTTAACTTTTAACCAAAAACCTAAATTTTTAACCAAAATAATTGGAAGTTTCCGCCAAAAATATAAGCTGTCAACAAAAAAAGTTTACTTTTCACCAAATGAATGATCTTTAAAGACAAAAAGAGGAATTTTCTACAAAAAAGTGAAATTTATGAGAGAAAAATTAGAATTTTGAACTAAAATAATTGAAATTTCAGCCAAAAATATATATTTTCAAAGGAAAAGTTAATTTTTAGCCAAATCTTTCAACGTTAAACGGAGTTTTTTATTGTTAGCCGAAAAAAGTAAATTATCAACGAAACATGTCATAGTTGATATTCCAGCGAAAAAAAATTTATTTTGAAATTAAAAATAGTTGAATTTAACAAGAAATACGATTTTGCAACCAAATAAATGAAAATTTAAAAACATTGGAATTTTCAACTAAAAAGATCAATTTTTATATAAAATGTCAATTTTTAACCAAGAGCAATGAATTTTTAATTAAAATGATAAATCTAAAGGAAAAGGATTTTTGTACAAAATAGTTCGAAAGTCAGCAATAAAATGAATTTTCAACCACAGATACATTTTTTTAACCGAAATGATTATTTTTGTTTTAAAAAGACGAATTTTTAACAAAACGGTTGAATTTTTAACTAAAAAAGATCAGTTTTCAACAAAACGTAGATTAGTTATAAATAATAGTGCACCAGAAATGAAACGATTATTCCAGTAGAAAAGGTGAATTTTCAAAGAAATGTTTGAATTTTTAACTAAAAATGATGAATTAAAAAATGAAATACTTTAATTTTTCGATAAAAAAACATTTCTAAACCAAAAATTAATCAAATTTTTAACAAAATGGTCGTTCAGTCTGGCCATATGGGTCGACTATAGGACAGCCTTCTAGATAGTTAAATCGACTAGGTCATCTCAGAGAGCTAAACTGTTCATCGTAGAGGGCCGAAATGATCATCTGGTAGTAAGTTGACTTTTTAAACATGTTCAAAAAATTATGGAGGCTCTTTTTAACCATCTATTAAAACGGATTGACTCTCTAAATATTAACTCTCTAAATGTTGACTCTCTAAGTTTGACCATCCAATTTTCTCCCTGCAACTCTGCTTTTTGTTGAATATAAGTATAGTAGAAATAAAATTCGAATCGATTTGGTAATCTGTTTTTCATATTTGTTTGAGCAACATAATCTGGAGGCACGTGGGCACTGAGCAGGGTTATTACGTGATCGCATGAAGACGAGCTGTTGGAATTGATTGATTGGTTACTTCGATGTTTGCTCTGGTAGGCAAGCACGAAGCGACTCGATTCGAATTGTCACGTCAATCGATTATTTCTGACACGATTGATCGATGGCTTCCAGATCGATCGGTTGACGAGCGACGCCAGTGGAACCTGCCCGACCTCCAACGATAAATATTACCTATTCTCCTTCATTTCGTATTCCGCGACATCGACACTTGGAAAAAACGTATTTTAAAACACGATTAAATCATTATTTCACAGAGATAATTCACTGATTATTTATCTTTCATTTATTATTTTCTAGCGGATATTATTTCAATGCTGACGTCGATTTAATCGATCATTATTCAAGAGAAATTAGAAAAAAATGTTGGACTTTACAGGCCAAAATTATCTCAAAATAGGGAAAATAACGTAATTTTGCATGGCTGTAGGTGAATAAATTATTTCTAATTATATTAATTTATGGGTATGGGGTATCATACTGAATTCCAAATGAAACTTTTCAGAACTATTAAAACTTCAAGTCAGAATATATCGCATTTTTAACTAAATAGCTGAATTTTCGATCATGAAAGATGAGTTTAACAAAATAGTGGAATTTCCAAGAAAATAATTAAGTTTTTAATAAAACAGTTGAGTTTTTAACCTAGTAGTTTAGTTTTCAACGAATTTAAGAAAAAAATAATAAAATTTAACCGGAAATAGTTGTATTTTCATTCACCCGAAAAACATTAATTTTTAACGAAGAAGTTACTTTTCTAACAAAAATTTGAATGCTAAAATAATTAGTTGAATTTTTAATGAAATAGTTAAAGTTTTAACCAAAAGAATTAATTTTTCAGCCCAAACTATAAATTGACATGAAAAAAATTTAAGTTTTAACTTAATTTTTAAATTTTTATTGTCAAAAAGACAATTTATCTACAAAGCCGTTAAATTTTTAAACCCGAAAATCAGACTTTTCAACAAAAATGTAAATATTCTAAAAAAAAAGTTAAATTTTCGAATGAATAGTTTAATTCGTAACCACGTGTTTGAAATTTCAACCAAACATATGAATTTACATAAAAAAGTTCATTTTTAACCAAATAGTTCATCTTTAACCCAAAATAATTCAATTTTTACAAACATTTTTTTATTCTTCAAGCAGAAAAGAACATTTATCTACAGAAAAGTTGAATTTTCTAACAAAACAATGACTTTTTTTGGACTTTTTAAAAAAAAAAAATTATTTTTTAGACTGAAACTAAAATTTTTAAATAAATACTTCAGTTTTTTTACAAAACGGTTGATTTAAAAATGGTAATTTTCTAAAAAAAAGTAACATTTTTTTAGAAAAGTTTAATTTTTAACCAAAATAATTGTATTTTGCACCAAAAATGTAAATTTTTAACAAAAAAGTTAATTTTTAAGCAAATTTTTCAATGTTGAGCCAGATTTTTTCACTCTGGTAAACAAAATTGAATTTTTAACCCGATAATATGAATTTTGAACAAAAAAGTTAATTATTTAAAACAAATTGTTCAAATTTAAACCAAGTAGTTGATTTTTTAAAGAAGAAGTTATTTTCAAAAAAAAGGTAATTTGCAAACAAGTAATATTATTTTTAACTAAATAATAATATAATTAGAATTTTTTACTAAAATGATTGAAATTTCAGCCATAAATATAAATTTTCAAAGAAAAAGTTAATTTTTATCCAAAACATTAAAAATTTAAAAAATATAAATTTTCAACAAAAAAAGTTCGTTTTCACCAAATGAATGAATTTTGAAGACAAAAAAAGAGGAATTTCCTACAAAACAGTTAAATTTACGACAGGAAAATTAGAACTTAACTAAAATAATTGAAATTTCAGCCAAAAATATAAATTTTCGAAGAAATAGTTAATTTTTAGCCAAATCATTTAACGTTGAACCAGCGAAAAAATATTTTATTTTAATATTAAAAATAGTTGAATTCAACAAGAAATACGATTGTGCAACAAAATAAATTAAAATTTAAAAATATTTGAATTTTCAACTAGAAAATATCAATTTTTTAAATAAAATGGCAATTTGGAACAAAAATCAACTAATTTTTAATTAAAATGATAAATCTAAAAAAAAGATTTTGGAACAAAATAGTCCGAAAGTCAGCAAAAATTTGAATTTTTAACCACAGATACATTTTTTAACCAAAAAGATTATTTTTTGATCAAAAAGACGAATTTTTACCCAAATGGTTGAATTTTTAACTAAAAAACATAAATTTTCAACAAAACATAGAATAGTTAAATTTTTAATTTGGAGATAATTGTGTACCAAAGATGAAACGAATGTTCAAGTAGAAAAGGGTTATTTTTAAACAATTTTTTTAATTTTTAACTAAAATTGATGGATAAGAAAATGAAATGCTTCAATTTTTCGATAAAAAAAAACAATTGTAAACCAAAAACGAATCATATTTTTAGCCAAATAGTTCTACCAATAAAAATCAACTTTAAACGAAAAATAGTTGTATTTTCCTATCAGGTTCTATTAATTCATTTCGCAATTAAGCCTAAGAACAAGAAAATTTGAAAGTATTTTCAAAACAGTGAAAAATGTCTAATCTAGACAGTCTATTCGGGCCCTATTTGGGCTCTAATCGGGTGCTGTCTAGGCCGGAATGAGCAAAACTGCTCTAAGTATTGAACCCAAATATATTTTACATAGTAGCAAAAAATCTATGAAGTTTAGAAGTACCAAAAATAAAAAAAGATCATTAAAAAAGTATGTCTTTACTCATCATCTAGTCAAGCATCTGGGGGCCCCAATCGGGTGCTGGCTAGCCTTTTAGGACCAACAAATCTTCTAAGTGTCTTATTCAAATTTTTTTATCTAAATTTCCAAAAGTTTCTTTAATTTTTAAAAGCGAATATTTTTTCTACATTTTCAAAAATAGCCAGGGCTTTAAAACGTTAAAAAAATAATAAAAAATTTTCATTAAAAACCAAACCATTTTTTTAAATCCAGAATTCTAGACATTATTTGAAATAATTTAAACGTGAAACATATCTAAAATAGTTTTTCACAAGATCGATTGTCTAACGCTAGATTATCTTGTCTAGACTAGCGCTTGTCAGCGCCAGACTTGCGGTTAAGGCGGCCTATTCTGGCCCCGAATAGTTCCCCAATTATTTTCCGAACTGGAAAGAGTAAAGTCGGAAATATGAAACTGATTTTTAATCTTATTAAGTTCTTATTGATCTAAACAGGTAAATTAAAAATCAGTTTCTCCTGATTAGCCGACAAAATCGATTGGCATTGCATTGGCATTGTTTTTGCATTGGATTACGAAACTCGATTTAGCGATCTCAGCTCAATCATCGCAACATAAAGTTATTGTATCATAAATAATCGTTGTGTTGCGAATCGTCAACGCCTTATCTAACATCAAACTTATACTTACGCATCGCTGTTATGAAACGCAGATTGAAATTTTGCTCTATCTCTATGATAATCGATTAGATATCATATAATTTCATCTTATCGGCTATTAATTATGCTGGAGTGTATACCCGTGTCAGGGAGGCGAACGAATTTTGATTTAATGATTATTTTGTAATATCCATAAACATTCAAATTATAATTGAGTATTTGATTATAATAAATTTACTCTAGACGCTCAAATATTCTTCCCCGCATAAATAATAAAATTCACAGGTCTGATAAATTAATCAATTTCCCTGAATCATTTATATCGTATTCGAAATCTGTGAAATATCGTACGAAAGGTAATAAATTTATTATTCTATACAGCGCAGCGTGAAGTAATTATTGAAATATAATATAGGGCAACAAATATATTGAAAATTGGAATATTTTATGGATTAAAATTTTGTTGTTTTAAATTTATTTATTCATTCTAATCAAAAAAGATCAATTTTAATAAGAGACGAATTTTCAATCAAGCTCTAACCAACATACTAAGTACTAAGTACTTTTAAAAAATAGTTAAATTTTCAATACAAAAAAAAACGATTATTTAAAGAAGAAATTTGAATTTTTAACTCACAAAGTTGAATTTCCAAGAAAATAATTACATTTCTAAAGTAGTTAAATTTGGAAAAAATTTTTATTCAACCAAACTGCAAAAAAGGTCAATTTTAAAAACAAAAAAACGAAAACGAACTTTCAGTCAAGAATGTTAATAGATTTTTCTACTAAAACAGAAGAATGTTTAAAACAGACAGACAAACTTTTAACAACTACAAATTAATTTTTAACCAAAAATGGAAAAGTTATGTTTTCAGTTTTAAAAAATGTATAAAAAACTATAAAACAAACTTTCAAGGAAATTGTTAAATTTTGAACCAAGTTGAATTTTCAATTAAAAAGTTTTAATTTTTATAAAATAGTTTATTTATTCACCAAAAAGTTCATTTTTTGACAAAAAGTTTAATATTCAAAAAAATTATTTAACTTTCAGACAAATTGTTGAATTTTTAATAAAAATAACTCAACTAGAAATATAACTTTTCAATACAAATGTTGATATTCTTACTGAAAGTTAAATTTCCGAATAAAAAGTTTAATTTTTAACCAAAAAAATGGATCTTTATCCCAAAAATATGAATTTTTAAAAAAGGTTAAGTCACAACCAAATAGTTAAGTTGAGAAGAAGTTAAATACAATATAACAATTTTAGATTAAAATTCTTTTAATTTGTTATCACTGACCGTAATTTAAAGTGCCAGATTTTTTTGCTGAATCCCTGACATTTTCCTGATCTCTAGGTTTTACCTGTTCTACAATACGAGTTTTTAAATTTCAATAAATAAAAATTTTGATGTTAAAATGATTACTTAAGTTAAATATTTTTTGAACCCGGAACTCCACAAAAATGATAGCTATAAAGAACAAGAAAATATTAGCTGAGGCCCTGGTTCAAATCCGTGCTGAGGCAGATTTTTTTCAGTTCTTGAAAAATTATTTCTCCGAAGCAATCATTTTAACCTCAAAGTTTATTTAAATTAATAACAATGTTGAAAGAATGGTGTACTCGCCACGCCAGTCAGTAATCTGCAATTGACGAACGACACATTTCTCATTAATATAAACGTCGCCGTATATTATTTGTCACCCATTCTTTCGCGGTTGTATTCATGGCACCGATTTACGAGTAAGTCAATTTAATGCCTAAAACTCATTAATAACGTGACTTAACGAACGAGCTCAGGTTGCCATAAGCAATCTTCTGGTATTTAACATAGGATCAAACTGCAAGAATGACTAGATTAATTTTTAGGGTAACTTTGCAACTATTTTAAAAATGAACTTAAAAAGTAGTATAGCTGCAGGATTACCACTTCATTTACCGACCGAACAAGGTTCTGTTCCATGATAAGTTACCGACAGAGGGCTTTGCCGACGGTCGATTTAATATATATTTTATATATATAAAACGGATCTATACAAAAATGTCATCTTGGGCTCATTTTAAAGAAAATATAAATACGCATGTATTTTTTTGCATTTGAAACTTTGTTAACAGTTTAGTTGTTATGTTAAAAATGTCTAATTTCAGTTCAAAATTCATCTCTTTAATTGAAAATTGATCGATTTGGTTGAAAATTGAATGATTTCGTTGAAAATTCAACTATTTTGTTAAAAAGTTATCTTATTCGGTGGAAAATTTTGAATCCAGGACATAAGGATAATGTCACCAGATCAATAGAAAAAAAGGTTATTTAAGCCAACTATTTAGTTTGTAAGATATAGTATTGCTATTTTTTTTAGTTGTGACAATCATTCACTTTGTTGCCGCTACTATGTAAATAGTCAAGGCAACTAATGGTATTATTGTACAAACTAATACAATAGTAGTATCAAGTAATAAAATAGCATTACCATACTAACTAAATAGTTGGCTCATCTAATCATTTTTTCAGTGAGATCACTCTTTTCCATTAAAACCGACAAAGTGGCACCTTTCATTCTGGAATGACACACATGCGCATTATAAAGTAAAAATAGATATTAGTTCGAAAACGGATGATACGAGAGATAATAAAACTGGTGAAAGATAGTAGATAAAGCATTAGCAGCATACAAGGATCGTTGGCCCAGGTTCCGTTGCCATGAGGCAAGGGGTCAACACGTAGAACGTTAATGCTCCAGCGTACACGTGTCTAGTACTTACACGCGTGTAACGGTATCAGGTCGCGTGTACAACGATGAATCACGACTTCTTTACCATGAGAGAGTATTAGTGACACTTTCTCCAGAGACGGTATCGCACCTACATGTGGTGACATTTTACCGCCAACTATTGCAAAATCCATCTTCAGATGAGTCTCCAGATCACATATACGTACTCCTTAATGTCATCCTGGTAGACACATTAACGGTTTATTTCTGCCTCTTTAATCATTTAATGAGATAGACTTATTTTATCGACTTTCTTTGATTCTCAGAGAAAGTTTATCATACTGTATTTCCTCACCAATCACTTCCTAACCACAATTTTAATTACTTCGATCTAGACTTCACATTATTTATTTTGTACTTCTGTTTACCAACTTCTTTTTTTTTTTAAATTTATCTTTTTTCCTGTTTAGAACTTCAAGTTCTAAGGCTGGAGGTGTCATGTTCTATGACCTATTGCTTAGTGGTGTCAACCTGGGCCAATGATCATTGTATACTGCTCATATATACTTTATTTCACCGATTTTCTTATCTTCCGTATCATATATTTTCGAAGAAGTGTCTGTTTTTGCTTGATAATTTACATATGCACGTTGCCAAATGACAAGGTTCCATCTTGGAGAAACCAAACGAAAAGGTGCTAACTCGTGGGAGATAAATGACAAAATGTTACAGAATTGAGAGTGCTGATGTTCCCAATACAATTTATATGGGATTTTTAAATTTTTACAATTCGTCAAGCAAGTTAGCATCTTTTATTTGGTTTTCACAAATTAGCACCTTTTCATTGGGTCTCCGAGATGAAACAATGCTATTTGGACACGTCAATGTATGTCATTTCACAAGAAAAAGTACCACTTTGTCGTTCATAGTTAAGGAGATATTTGCGTTTTTCTGAACTTAGCCGATGTTAATTGATGTTGAGCTGGTAGGAATTTAATTAGAAGATGTTTGAGTTTGTAGATATACTGATCCATCAGATACCACTGTAGGAAGAAGATACAATAATTAAAATGGACCAGTATACCAAGAAAATCCAATTAAATTCCTACCTGTTCAACGTCGATTAGCAGCAGCTAATCATACAATACGGTTGGAAACAGATACAAAAATGAAATGGTTCAGTATGTTAACAAAACTAAACATCTTCGAGTTAAATTCTTACCTGGTCAACATCAGTTAAAATCAGATAATCATACAGTACGGTTGGAAAAAGATACAAAAATAGAATGTTCCAGTTTGCTAACAAAGTCCGACATCTTCTAATTAAATTCTTAACTGGTCAACATCGATTAGCATCAGCTAATCATATAGTACGATTGGAAAAATATACAAAAATTGAATTTTCCAGTATGCTAACAAAACCCAACATTTTCTTATCAGATTCTTACCTAATCAAAATCGATTAGCATCAGCTAGTCATACAATACGTTTGGAAACAAATACAAAATGGAATGGTTAAATATGTGAAAAAACTCCGATGTCTTCTGATTAAATTGTTACCTGCTCACCTTGAATTCACATCAGGTAATCTTACAATACTTTTGGAAAAAGATACAAAAATAGATTTCAGTATGCTAACAAAATTCATCATTTTCTTACCAAATTCTTACCTACTCATAATTGATTCGCATCAGCTAATCAAACAATAAGTTTGGAAAAAGATACAAAAATAGAATGGTCCAGTAGGCTAAAAACTTAACATCTTATTAAATTCTTACCTGTTCAACATCGATTAGCAGCAGCTAAGTATACAATACGTTTAGAAACAGATACAAAAATGGAATGGTTCAGTATGTTAAAAAAATCCGACATCTTCTAGTTAAATTCTTACCTGTTCAACATCGGTTAGCATCAGCTAATGATACAATACTTTTGGAAAAAGATAGAAAAATAGAATCTTCCAATTTCCTAACAAAATCCAACATCTTCTTATCAAATTCTTACCTGCTTAAAATCGATTAGGATCAGCTAATCATACAATACTTTAGGAAAAAGGAATGGTCCAGTATTCTAACAAAATTCAATATATTATTAAATTCTTACCTGTTCAACATCGATTAGCATCAGCTAATCACACAACACAGGTGGTAAAAGATGCAATAATAGATTGACCATTATACCACAAAAATCCAAAATCTTCAACTTAGATCCTTATCTAATGCTAATAATTTATTTGCTACCTTTCACCGGTCTCCTTATCTTCCAATTCATCTGTTTCCGATGTAATATCTTTTGACTACAAAATAGGCGAAATATGTTTCGTTTTTAATATAATAGTTGTATCTTCAACCAAAAAATATCCACTTTACATCAAGTGTTGCATTTTCAACGAAAGAGTTTTTGAGTTAAGGTAATGTTTCAACAAACAAGAAAATTCATTTTAGAACAAATATTTGCATTTAAAACCAAGGACTTGACCTTTCAAACAGTAGAGACATATTTCAACAAAAAATTAACATTTTTGGCCAAGTAGCTGAATTTTTTAACATGAAAAATACATTTTTAACCTAAAGGACGAATTTTCTATCAACATGAAAAATTTTCCTCAAAACAGTTGCATTGTCAATCAAGGAAGATGACTACTAATAAAATTATTAAATTTTTAAACAATCAATCAAATTTTAAAACAGAGAAGATGTTTTTGTAACAAGATTATTACATTTTAAAGAAATTAATCAAATTTTCAACAAACTTTTTGAAGTTTTATTAAGATAGTTGAAATTTCAACCAAAATCAAAAAAATTTCAATAAAATTTTCATAAAAACAGTTGAATTTTGAACCAAGAAAGATGGATTTTCTAACTAAAAGGCGAATCTTTCATCAACAATGATAAATTTTTTTGAAAAAAGTTTTTTACACAAACAATCAAATTTTTAATACTTGAATTTTCACACAAAGAAGGTGTTTTTGTAACAAGTTTCTTATATTTACAAATAAATAAACTTTAGAGAAAATAATTAAATTTTCAACAAACACCATAAATTTTTAATGAGATATTTGAAGTTTCAAGCAATAAAAACAAATTTTCAATCCAAAAGACGACTGTTTTATAAAAAAGATAAATTTTTATCAAAACAGTTAAATTTTCGGATGTAGAAGAAGAGTTTCGAAAAAAATTAAAATTTTTCAACAATATTTTTGAATTTTCCATCAAATTGTTGAATTTTGAAACTAAAAGGTACTAACAAAATAATTAAATTTTGAAACAAGGAAGAAAATACTTGAATATTTAAACAAAGAAGATGTTCTTGTAACAAGGTTATTACGTTTTCAAATAAATAAATTAATTTTCAAGAAAATAAATCAAGGTTTAAAGGACAAATTTTTATAAAAGCAATTGAATTTTTGAACATACAAGATAACTTTTTAACAAAATTTTTAACGAAATTGGTAGATTCTCAATCAAATAGTTAAATATTCAATCAAGAAAGATGAATTTTCAATCCAAAAGGCGAATTTTCTGTTGAAAAAGACGAATGTTCTACAAAATATAAAATTTTTTACGAAAAAAGATATCTGACTAAAATAATTGAATTTTAAACTAAGATGATGAATCTTCTACAAAGAAGTATGTTTTAACAAAAGAATTTCGCAACTTTAAACCAAGTGGTTGAATTTTCAATTAAAAACGAATAATTCGCAACGAAAAAAATAATAGTTGTTATTTCAATAGAAAAAGATTGTATTATTAAACCAAAAAAAAGTTGAATTCAACCAAAACGACAAATTTCTGTGAAAATAGTTGAATCCTCAAGCAGAACAAATTAATTTTCAACCAAAGAATTGTGACTTTTAACCAAAAAGGATGCTCTTTTAACTAAAAATAAGAATTTTCTAACAAAATTGTTGAATTTTGAACGATAACAGCAAAATAAATAAGATTAATTTAACTTTGACTTCATTTTTTTTTAAATTCCCTGACTGTCTTTCCTCTGGGATTCCCCTACTTTCCATGATTTTCTGGAATTCCTTGGCAATGAGCAGCCTTGAAACTATTTTAAAACTGGGCTATGTGGGACACACGAAATTTTGAAATTCCCCAATTATAGTGAAAATATTTGTATTTCTAGACCTGCTAATGCTTTCTTTGAATGACAAGTGGGTGTCCCACTTTACCCCACATGTCCCGCTTAGGTCCGGGTTACGTTATGATATATACTTAAAAATGTTTAGAGTAATATGCTTAAAATTATTTTAAACAGGTCAATTACCTGCAGCAATCCTGAAAGTACCATAAAATGGTGATAAATGAGTCACACCAAATCTTTAATTTCGCGAAATTTTTTAAACATTCTTCATATAAAGAATGGGTTAAGATTCTGTAGGGTAAAGTGAGACACTCGAAATATTTGCATTTCACTGTTTTCTATTGCATTCTTTGAATGACAATCGGGTGTCCCGCTTTACCCCACATGTCCCGCTTAGGCCCGGGTTACGGCATGCTACATTACAATTGCAGATAATGATATACACTTAAAAATGTTAAGAATAAGATGCTTGAAATTATGTTGAAAAGGTCAATTACCTGTAGCAATCCTGAAAGTACCATAAAACGGGGCTAAACGAGCCACGCCAAATCTTTAATTTCGCGAATTATTTTAAACATTCTTCATGTATAAAATGGGTCAAAATCCTGTAGGGTAAAGTGAGACACTCAAAGTATTTGCATTTCTAGACTTTCTATTGCATTTTTTGAACAAGAGGTGGTTGTTCCACTTTACCCCACATGTCCCGCTTTGGTCTGCGTTACGATATGTTACAGCTATACATTTTTAGATAATAATATACAATAAAACTATTGAAAAAGAGAGGCGTGAAATGCTTTTGGAAAGGGTTGTAGAACCTGTATAAATTCTGAAATTACCGTAAAACGGGGCTAAACGATCCACACCAAATCTTTAATTTCCCGAAGTTTTTTAAACATTCTTCATATAAAAAATGGGTGGAGATTCTGTAGGGTAAAGTGAGACACTCGAAATATTTGCATTTCTAGACTTGCTATTGCATTCTTTGAATAAGAAGTGGGTGTCCCACTTTACCCCACATGTTCCACTAATTATTGATAAAGCTATGAACTAAAAGTATTGAGAAAAATATGCTCAGAATTGTTTTGAAAAGGTGAATGGTTGAAAATAGTGAGTTTATGAATGACTGAACT
>JAAAKG020086261.1:0-16560 GCA_010014905.2 Druon quercuslanigerum | reverse complement strand
TGGCCGAACATTGCTGTAAAACGTACTAAAAATGATTTTAGAACAAACTCACCTCATAGAATAATTTAGGGCTCATTTAGGACTCTGGGAATATGATAATCAAAATTAAAAAAAAATGTTTAAAAAATCGTACTAAAAATTAATTAAACAAATTTATTTTCTTACCGTATGTTAAGAATCGTTTAGGGCTCCCCGAATATGATATATGAACTTTAAAAAAAATTGTTTATAAAATTATTGTTTAAACACTTTTTCAAAAAAAATATTGTTTTCATTTTCCTTCCATAATTTCAGGGTCATTTAAGAACTCTAGAAATATACAATTTAAGAAATTTATAGGAAAATAGCCTTTTTTTGTGAAATTCATTCTGAAGAAGGTATTTTTTCAAAATAAATTATTTCTATTTGTAAGTGAAAATTTTGCCAGTATTTTTAATTGATTTTATATTTTTTTAAACAACTGTTCTTTTTTTAATCTATATTTTTTGACAGTAAATCGTAAAAAGTTACTATTTGTCGGAATAAGTGATATAGGTAATATTAATCAAAAATAGTGTTTTTTGTTTGACATATTTTCCAATTGTTTTAACAATTTCTATTTGTATAACTTTCACACAAAATCGTGTGAAGTTAATGTTTTCTAGAATTAATGACACATTTAACGAATGTTAAGAGTAATCTTTTCTTTAAGGATATTTGGCAATTATTAAAACAACTTTCTTCCCCTGCTAGTCGTGAGAAGTTTTAATTTTATGAAATTATTGATGCAGTTAATGAATGTTCAGAGTGATATTTTGATTATCATATTCCCAGAGCCCTAAATGAGCCCTAAATTATTCTGTGAGGTGACTTTTCGCTCAAATCATTTTTAGTACGTTTTACAGCAATGTTCGGCCAGCTTAACGTTAGGCTAGCGCAAACACTATTTTTTACAAAAAATAATAGAGCCCTAAATTCGGGACTGCGGGCCTAAATTAGTCCTCAAGAAGCCCTAAATTATGCGAGAGAAAAGAATGGATTTTATGATTTTCTTCACGTATTTTTTACAACGTTAAGATGGCACAACACCATACATAACGAAAAAAATGGGGCAAAGGAAAAATCGCTCGACTTTCGGTGGACGATATTTCAGGAGCCTTAAATGAGCCTGAAATTATGGAAGAGAAATGAAAAAATATTTTTTTGGCAAATTTGTTTAAACAATAATTGTTTAAACAATTTTTTTAAAAGTTCATATATTATATTCGAGGAGCCCTAAATGAGTCTTAACATAGAGTGAGAAAATAAATTTGTTTAGGTAATTTTTAGTACGATTGTTTAAACAAAAATTGTTTAAACATTTTTTTAAAATTTTTATTACCATATTATCAGAGCTCTAAATGAGCCCTAAATTATTCTATAAGGTGAATTTTACTCTAAAATCATTTTTAGTACGTTTTACAGCAATGTTCGGTCAGCTTAACGTTAAGCTAGCACAAACAATATTTTTTACAAAAAATAATAGATCCCTAAATTTGGGGCTGCGGGCCCAAATTAACCCTAAATTTGGGGCTGCGGGCCCAAATTAAGCCTAAATTGCAAAGTAGGTTTCATCTCGATACCTGAATAGTGTTGTGCCAGCTTAACATACCTCTCTCCCCTGCTCCTCTGAGAAACTGTGTTAGCCAGCAGTTCTAAGGAAGGCTGAGAATGGGATGACTGAAAGCGAGAGATTGGTGTAGTTAAGAATTTCAATTGATATAAATCGAATTTTTCCTACGAGTAAAGCCACATCTAACCTACTACACACTGCTTACAAACAATGTGGCAAATTGTCCATTTCAACAATATGAATATTTAATATAGAAAAAAAATCAGAAATAAATTTACCACTGGTCAGAAATATTGCAAATGAACTCATAGAAGATCAATATTTCTATTATTATTTACCTTAACATTTATAAATATTTTGGCAATTGTCCAGTATTACAAAATGTTCCGTGAAACTAATCGGTCAAGTATAGCGAAAGGGCTAGTAATTCGGACAACACGTGATGTTGTTTTTCTCCAAAGAAATTTCGAACCTTAATGCACCATAAAAACTAGTTTATTTCTTATTGTTATTGACCATTTCTACAAAAGAATTTCGTCATCTGTCGTTTCCTGGTAGAAAAACGATTAGAAAAAATTAATTGATAAACTCATATGTACTTTGAAGTAAAAAAACAAGCCTTTAATAAGAAAATCTTTCAATTTATCATTAATTTAAGACAAGTTGTTATTAAAAGTGATAAAAATGGTTATTCATAGACTCATTCTGTTTATAAATATCACTAATAAGTTCTTTTCAGATATTTACAGTGAAAAAAAGACCTTTTATATATTTTGATTATGCATATGATATTTTATTTTTAAAACTGTTTATATTAATCGCATTAAATAATTTTTTATAAATTCTGTTGTTTAATTATTACAATTAAGTTAAATCCAACAATATTTCAATAAAACCTCAATTTTCTTCAAATTGTTAATTGTTGCCTCACATCCTGCTTTAAATATCACTATTAACATATTTTTTGATAGAAATGATAAATATGAGTTTTTGTTTACAAAAATGTTTATAAAAATCACATATATTATTTCTGAATGAATGATTGCCGAAACGTTGACCGACATAAGTCCCAGTGATTTTCCACTTCTCCTTTGAGTAATAAATTTGTTCTAAAAGTATCTCAGTAAAATATTTATATCAAAGCACAATTTAGCTAAGTTTCAAAATCTTAGACGAATCCATTTATAAATTGTAAATAAAAATGTACATACTATTTCTTGCTACGCACCTGCCTTAACCTGAAAATTTAAATCAATAAGAAAAAAACTCTCATCCAAAATGTCGAACTTTCTAGCAGAAAAGACGAATTTCCTTGAAAACAGCAAAATATGCATTTTTAACACAAAAATATGGATTTCCTACAAAACAAATGGAATTTTAAACAGAAAAAGACGAGTTTTAAACCAAATAAATTTATTTACAACTAGAAAAAAAGAGATTCGTGTGGAAAAATGAAAAATTATAAATAAAAAAGTACAACAAATTTCTTGTTGTGCTCCTGTCACAACCTGCCAGTTTAAGTCAATAAGGAAAACACTCTTATCCAAAATGTCGAACTTTCTAGCCAAAATGACAAATTTTCTGCAAAACAGTTGATTTTTTACCGTAAAATATACATATTGAACAAAAAAGTTGCATTTTTAAGTCAAAAATATGAAAATACTACAAAAATCATCAAATTTTTAACCCAAAAAGACGATTTTTCAACAAAATAAATAAATTTCTAACTAAAAAAAAAGAAATTTGGGTGCAAAAATAAAATAGTTACATTTTAAGTTCACCAAAGAATATAATTTTTCAATGAAATAGTTAAATTTTAAACAAAAAGAATTACATTACTAAAGAAAAGACGTTTTCAACAAAAGGCGTGAATTTTCTACTAAAAAAGGTGAATTTGTAACCGAAAATAGAACAGGTAAATTTTAGGTTAAAAAAAATGCAACAAAAAAACGAATAGAAGAACCAAATAGATGTAAATTCAACTAATTAAATTCCTTTTCTACAAAAAGAGGAATTTTTAACAAAACAGTTGACTTTTCACATAAAACAGACAATTTTTCAACATAAAAGAAAATACCATAATTAAAAAAAAAATTATCAAAATTAAATAAATTTTTAATGGAATGAATAAACTTTTGAACAAAAAATAATTTTTAACTAGAGCTTAACCAATAATAATTATTTTCTACCAAAATAACTTATTTTTTAACATAATGCATGAATTTTCAACCAAATATTTGAATTATTAAATGAGTTTTCAATCTGATATTTAATATGAAAAAAAAATAATTTTCAATCTTGAAGATGAATTAGTCATCTGTACGATCAATAGCCTATCACAAAAGATGGATTTTTAAACAAAATACAGGAATTTATGAGCAAATAGTTGAATTTAGAAAAAAAAGATAAAAAATAAAATTATGAAGCATCAACCAAAAATATACATTTTTAACAAAATAGTCCCACTTATAACTAACTAGTTGATATTTTAACCAAAAATATGAATTCTCAACGAAAAATATAATAGTTGATATTTCAACAAAACAAATGAATTTCAAACTAAAAAAAGATTTATTTTCAACCGCAAGCAGGTGTAATTTAAAAAAAAAACAATCTCTACCAAAATAGATGAACTTTTAACGTAAAAAGACGATTTTTAAACCAGAAACAATAATTTTTAATAAAATTGTTAAAACATGAAAATAATCATTTTAACTTCAACTTCAGTTTATCGAAAATTATCTGACTATCAGGTTTTGCCCGACGAAAAACTGACATTCCCTGGCCAGTTTTGAATTCCCTGTCCTTGATAAAAGTCGATATTTTTGAAGTTTTCAATTCTGTCACTTTCTTTGTTTATATATATTCATAATGAAAAAAAATTTAAAGGGTGTTGTTTGGACTGTTAAGTCTGACCAAGTGCATTTTTTTAACTAGGTCCCATTTTAAGCCACGCCTCTTTTTCTTAAATACTCGATCTCATTTATTTTCTATCCTTCTTTATCTTTCTTCTACTCGGAGATTATATCTCTATTTTTTTCTCAAAATGTTCTTCAATTGCTGTTCTAAATCTCTCGATCGAAATTTCAGTTTTCGATCATATTTTACTTTTTAAAAGCCATGACCTCCTCTTGTTTCCTAGAGGCCATGGCATATGTTATATGGCTGTCGACCTCTATCTTTAGACATTAGTCCCGTGTATGAGTGAAACAGAGAATCAGTTGTGCAACATAAAGCGACGCCCGACGTCGTTTCCATAATAGAAAATGGGGCGGAAAGTGAAAAAAAATCAAGGATATAATCAGGCAGCGTATGATACGTGCATATGGCATTGTACATTGCGAGTTGGCAGAAAAGGCCCCCCATCTCCACATAATGGCAGACCTTATCTAACAAGTGGTAATGTTAAGTACTTATAACGCACAACTACACGTTGAATCGTGACCGTGTTAAAACGAGTAATGCGGCACTTCTGATAGTGTCTCGAGAGCAGGTGCTTAAATATGCACTCAGGATTCCGTGTTTCTCACGCACTGATTAGATTCGACGTGCTTATGATCCACGGAAGATCAACTACAAAGAGCTCCTTTAGTTATGAAGAAAAACTAAGATAACATTAAATCTCCACTTATCGGAAATTTTGTCTAATTAGTGTAAGCGACAGAAACATCAGAGATAATCTGTTCCTTCTATTACAAGTTCTTCTCAAGTTTTTATAAACCCAATATTTATGAAACTGATTGAACTTTCATACATCTAGCCTAAGAAATCAGTTCACTCCTTTTGACAGTGAAATTTAGTACCACCTGATAATAAATTTCACTGTTCACATTTCAACCTAGTTTCTATTTAGTTATTCTATATATAGCCCTTCGAGTCGGATGGTCATTTTAAATTAAACCGTTTGCAATAATTTGGCGGAATTTTAAATAATGTTACAGATAATGAGCAGATTTTCATTAACAAGCTCTAACCTAGACTAGATTCCATAATGATCTCTTTTATGAAATCAACAATGGTAGAAGCGACAAGATTCTGGAGCACCTAGAGTACAACCGCTCGTAAATAGGACGCAATTGTCGACCTATGTAAGTACCGCTCGAAGTTAGACAAAGCCAGGATCTCGCACAATGAGTGACAATACAACAACGAGCAACCCTAGTATTGGCTAGGATCGGGAGCAGTTGGGGATGCTAAAATACATAACCCTACTCCTAAGCTAGCTTTAGGCTTGAGCCCACATGTGCTTATATTATCCACCTTCACACAATTCTGCAGTTTTCATAGGATATGCCTTTCTTCATTAGTCGAAATGCAGGGGAGACTTGACTAATAAGGGATGAAAAAATGTTTATTGTCCGACCAGCAATAAAACCATACTAAATATATCAACGTCGGAGAAGAATTCTCAATTATGGTGACTTATTAGGCTTACTAACGAATTAGAAATACGAAAAAACTATTGCTACGGTTTCTTATATTTGAAGATGGTGGCCTATACCATTCAAAATTTACTTGCTTGAAACAAAAAAGAAATACATATTTTAATTAGTTATTGTTAAAATAAATCAAATGCATTTATTAACTGTCTATATATATTCATTTAAATATTATAAAATTTAATATATTGTCTGTATGCATGTGTCTCAACATTACTCTTTTTATGATAACTCGAAAACAAGTTGATTGAATTGAGCATTGTAGTTTAGTGCCGGATTATATCAGAGTAAACTTTGGTTTCGATTTTATATTTTTCTCAAAAATCGTTTTAGATGTCTTTTTTTGTTGCAATTTTGTCTCTATTTAAGAACAAAAGGCATAATTAGAGTTTAGTAAAACACAACCTTCTTTAACAAAAAAAGGTTGAGGTTGATTCATTAAATATCGTGAGACTGAAAAAAAATTTTAATTACGTAAATTTTAAGAATTTTTGTCATAGTATTGGTAGTATTTTGTGTATATAATTCGAGAGAATGTTTATAGCTCTCTAGATGCAAAAATTTTCATCTTGAAATATTTTTTAATTTTACTTTTAATAGTAAATTTTGTTTAACAAGCCTGTGTACCAAATAAAATTACGATATTACACAGATTTGTCAATTTGTTTGACGTTTATAAGAAAAAGAAACTGAATTTTTAACATGCATCAATATTTTAAATATAAAATTTGTTCTTTTTGATGACATGAGTCTACGGAACTGAATAAAAAATCTTTTATGATATATGACAAATAAACAATAAACAATTAATGTTTATTCTTAGTCGTTTTGAGATTTTTTACATGCAATAAATTGGGATTGTAGAAGGCTGAAAGGAGCTGTGAAAGGGGTAAAATAGGAAGGAGGTATGACGGGATGATGTATGACAAAGAATCGAGATGCGAAACAAGTGAAGAATTAAATGGTAAAATATTGGGGGTGGGATGGATAATTCGCGCCGGATTTAGGGGTAAATGGTTGGCGCAGCGGCGCGAGAGAAAGAGGATAGAGGGGGTATAGAGCTTTAAAGTGAAGCAGTAAAAGGGGAGTAGAAGTTGGAGTCAGGATAAATGCTAAAAAGTGAAATCGCGACGGAGAAAGGAAGACGTTCCAGAGGAGAAGTGTGCAAATGTATGCGGGGAATAGAAGTTGAAGGCGGAGAATGTCCCAGAGCAAACGAGTGTGGACACAAGAAAGAAGGAAACATGCATGGTGAAGTGGTAGAAGGAATTTTTAGGTTTATGTTACTGTTAGCTGTTAGGTCTTAGATAGCAAGCAGATTTTGAAGTAAGGTGGGGAGGTTAAGGAATTAAGAAGAAGGAGAGAAATGTTCTGAAGTAGTGGGATATATGAACTAGGAGAAGGATGTTCCACAGAGGAGATGATTTTCGGATAGAAGAGAAGAGGATGAAGAAAAATGGATGGCGAAGTGGTAAAGACGGTATATAAAGGGTAAAGATTTAGAGCGAGAACAACTAGTAGATGTAGTCGTTTAGGAGAAAAGAAGATTTTGAGGTGATATAGAGGTCCGGGATAAAGTATCAGACGGTGAAAAATTCGAGGAGTTAGGGTGAAGTGAGGAGATTAAGGAACTAAGGAAGAAGACGGGGATAGCAAGTTGTTGATAAAGCAAAAAGGTAGATTGGGAATATAAGTTGGGAAGTTGAGCTGTGGTGAGGAGATTTAGGGTCTGCGAACGCCGAAGTGAATGTTTTAGAGAGGGGGTGGGTGATGGATAGTGCAGATGAGTACACGTATGTCAAGGGATAAAAACAAGAGGTTGGCAAGTTTTTAGAGAGAGTGGGAAGGCACAGGAGGAGGGGGACGTTCCAGCTAAGGGAGAATTTACAGAAGTTTGGGGTGACATTTTGAGTGATGTGAGGAGGTTTAGAGACTGTAGAGGTGCATGTTCCGAGGTGGTAGAAATTGAAAACTAGGAGAAAGGGGATATTCCAGTATACAGGTGTGTGGATATAGGGGATAGAGGGTATGTGGAGATGGTAGATGATGAAGATATATGGATACATACATTTAAGTGCGTAATATTACTATATTTTTTAATTGACAGCATGGATTAAATTCAGAATAATTGATTGCATTATTATACACGTTTGAAATACAAATTGGGTCAGCTAGTATTTAACCTGCACTTCAAAAATTGTGTACTCTACACTAGTACCTAGGAGTGAAGTTCATTGTTTGATTATTATGTTACGTTCAGTTCTGAGAAGGGCAGTGACGTACGGGCGAGATCCCCGTAATTGAATTCCAAGAGGTCGGTCAAGCAGTTATGCATTATTAGGTCAGAGTCAGAGGATATACGAGTAGAAGATCTATCCTATTTTCCATGAAAAATGATTGGACAGCTCCCACACCCTGCCACACTCTCACAATTGTCTTGAGTAGACTTACTTCAGAAAATTATCCACGCGACATCTCAAGCCTTGTGTAATATCTCGCAAAACTAATTCCATGCCATGTCCATCTTTTCAAGAGCACGAACAATGCGGAAACAGTAATAATGCCAAAACAGCGTCGGAATGACGGAGAACGTCAGTTCCCTTCTCTGCGAGAATTTTATTAAATTCCGACATTTCGCTCCTGACGAACTATGAGTACTCAACTGCTCAAGCATTCTCTCAAGAAATAACGAGCAAACTCGAGAACTCTCGAAACATTCCAAACGTTTATTTTTCACCAGAGTTAATTGTTCAATATTATTTTTAATTAGTGAAGCTTTTTGATTTAAAATCTTTTAATTTTATATTTTAGATCTATATTTATAAAACTTCCGAATTGGAAATTTATTAAAATATTTGCAAGTAAAACTGAAATTGCTTTCAAGCCTGGATTATACAAAGTATTTTTTAATACAACTTTAAGATCATTTCCGAAAATTATATTATTTTCTGCAAATTTCCTTTTATGTAGACACCTATTATTTATAAGGTCCAAAACATTTCGGAAGCGACGAAGGATGTGGAAGAAGACCATTACATTTCTTTATAAATGTATAAAAAATACAAAGTGCTTGGACATCGCGATATGAATATCGGAAGGACTTGGCGATGCGCTAAAGGATCTTATAAATCCATAAAAATCCCGCGAGTAGATGCCACGTTCGGAGCCATGACGACGACGAGCTTTCTCGTTGGCTGCTTTCCAGATTCCGCCAAAACGACGGCATCACTATTTACTGCCGGTGCAGCGTCGAACCGCGGCCTGGCTCGCTCGATACTCAATTCTGTGGAGGATAATTGCATATTTTATACGCGACTGCCAAATCGTTTTCATTGTTTTTTCTTGCATTTTTGTACGTCATGTTAACTCACGGGGATGAGAGATTCATACATGTGTAATGTGTGTTTTATGTACTCAATTATTGTAGTTCATGTGCACCGTGTTCGTCAACGGATAAGCGGATACTACATAATTGTTCCCACATTTTCGAGCATTGTTTCAATTTCCCCGTTAATCGCTCAGCTGCCTGGAGCAATTTCGCATCATAATAGCTCTGCAATATAGATTCGGTAAACTAGTAATTAATCTAATATCACGTCCCTTTACGGATTTCAAGCCAAAAGTACGAACGAATAAGAGTTTCTGTAATTTTTAATTTGATTAGTACTGATATGAGATTTGCGATGCGTTACTGTGTAAAAATTTGTCAACTGTTGCGAATTGTTAAAACAATCAAATGATTATGTAATATGAATGTTTGTACCCCTGCTAATTAAGAATTTTTTCTGAAACAGTGAGAATACAATTTTTTTCAGTTTATAAATTGGTACTAAAAGGTCACAAATGCTTCTTGGATAGGTTAATTAATGTGCTCCGTCAAAATTAATTTTTATGATCACGAACATTTTTTGAAGGGTCAATCAATGAGTCTCATTGGAAAAAATAAATTTCAGGATGAAAGTAATGTCATCACATCAAATAAAGATAAAATCATAGAATTTTTGGTGACATAAATAAAACACTTCGTCTATAGATTCTATAAATCGACTTTGGAAAGCGGTAGAATGGTCTTCAATACGCCAATCTATGTTTCATATAAAGAAAATAAAATTACAATTAAAACGAATTTAATTATTTTTTAATATAAAGAAAAATTTTTTTTGGAGATCCTAAAAATGAACTTTGGAAGGTACTCCAAGGTTCTGTAAAAGTTCAATTATTGTATCATATTGATACCAATATTAATATAAGTATTATTATTACACCATTGAGACATTTCCCTTTTGAGGAAGGGATGGCTCTCTAGAAAGCACCCCAAGTAAATGGCCTCACAAAGTCGTCATGTGAGATTCCCCACTTGGGTCCAATAGTATCCAACTATTTGTCGCCACAGTTTGCTGTCATAACATACTTCTTTTTTCATGGAAGCTCTCAAGGGGCCTCATTCTTAAATTCTAACAATTCTTTGTGCGGTCCACTTCTGGACACGCTGCCATTTACTTTATCTTGATATACTTGCTTTGATATTCGTTCGTTTGGCATTCTCTCAGCAAGCCAGAACCATCTTAACCGATTTCTTTCTCATGTGTCAACTAGTGTTTCTTCTGCACCACATTATTTAAAATTATCTCGCTACTCACTTGTCCATCAGAATTTTCCCGTATATTATGCGCATAATCTCATGTCAATCGCTTTGATTTTACTGTTATCTATTTATTGATAGATCCATGTCTCGCTACCGTATACTACAGTCGGTATAAAAATAAAATTAGGTATTGTCATTTTAGCTTTATTCAATAAATTTTTACTTCTGATAATAAGCCCTGCTCTACCTACAACCTTCTACCTTCGTTTATACGCCTATCTAACTCCTCACCTATCTTTCCGTCCCTAGTGAATAAGGTACCACGGTATACGAACTTACCAACTTGTTTAATTCACTCATCATTTAATACAATGTTGAATATTATTTTTTCACTCTTTCCTTTGAACACCATAGCTTTTGTTTTATTTCCGTTAATGTGGAGGCCCATGCTCTTCATGCACAAATTCAGTTTGTTCAACATTCTTTACCGTTTCGAGATCCACACCTTCTTCGTAAAAAATGGCCATTCTTAAACACCAGTTCATGAATAATATAAATAGCAATGAAGACATAACGCATCCTTGTCTAACACCTTGCATAATATCGAAACAGTCACTTTATTTCCCATTTACCCATACATTCGCTTCGCTACCAGTATTTATTGTTTTTATAGCTATTAGGAGCCATATATTGACTCCGTACTCTTTCAGGACTTCTCAAAGTATACTTCTATCTATCTTGCAAAAAGCTTTTTCAAGGTCAAGAAATGCACAGAAAACTCTTTTTCCTTCTTTCAAACTTTTTTCTGTGATCAGAGTTAATTATCTCCATTTCTTTTGTATATTGGTATGATAATCACTTTTTTTCAGTCGTCTGGGACTGCTCCCATAGTAAACAAAATTCTTTTTTCTAAATGCAATCATTTGACTTTGTGAAGTGGTATAAGGTTTTGAAATAGATGAATCAATGTGTATGATTATAAAAAATACATTTTATTAGTAGATTTAAAATATGACTCAACCGTTAATCGAAATATACTAGGCTAGAAATGAATCGGAGTCAAAGGCGTGGCTTTTTTGGCTGAATATTTTACACCAGGGCCGCATTTTAGTTCCCCGCGGTTATGTTCTTCCTAAAATTGCGATTGTCGTTTTGGAAGGGCCGCAATGCACGAGTACTCAGCCAATTATATTGCGCAATATTAAATATTTCAATTGGAATCGATTCAGACGGATCTGACTGTCAAGGTTGAGATTCCACCGATTTAGTTCCAAAAGCTATTTGCAGGCAACCCCCTACACTGGAATTAATCCGAGAGTTGGGTGTATTTTAAATTATTCTTAAAATGATAGTAATGGCATTATTCTAGAACGTGATGGTAGGTTCCTCAATAGGTCAATCAACATTTCTAATTAAAAGAAAAATATAAATACAGTAAAATCAATGGCTTTACATTAAATAAATATGAAATTAACCAATTTTGCTTGATAAAAATGGAATATTTCGTTTGCGGATGCTACAAATCGACTTCAGACAAAAGAAGAACACTTTTCAATAGGTCAATAAATGTGTCACATCAGAAGAATAAGTTTTAAATTGGAAAGACGATAATGCTTAATTTTTTTCTGATATAAAAGAAACAGAAATTTATTTATTTTAAAATGGCACTAACGAAACATATTGTACAATGCCATACATTGACTTTAGAAGTTGTAGGAAGCTTTTCAATAGATCGAACAATATATCTCAAAGTAGGTTTGAAAGATTTACAAGAAACCTCGCTCTACGAGGAACTAATTAATTCAAAGTTTTCAATAAGTTGAAACTATTGAGAATTAACTAATTATATAGAAATGTCGAAATGTCACAGAAGTGAATTGATATTCGGTGATTACCTGGGCAAGTTAGTCATTCTTATACAAAAAAGATCCACATAAAGAATATGGATCCTCGTGTCAAGTATCGAGAACAAAGGCATGTGCTTGTGTTAAATGAGTATTATGTGCATACTACAGGGAGCGTGAATCATTATTCTCATAGAAAACGGAAAACAATAACTTTTTTCGCGGTTTTTGGTTGGATTATTAATCAAGAAAACGTTACCAGAGTTAGAGTTGATTTTTCGTTATCGACTGTAAATGCATCCTTAGAGGTTTCATTTAAACATCAGGCTTATGCTTTTTAGGCATATTTTATCATTAAAAAAGATGGGCTTCTATGTTTCTGATTTAGGATTCCTCTTATCAACGTTTACCGACATTTATCGCTGACACGAACCATCGAGTAGGTCACGTGACCAGATTTCTACCGCACCGACACTTTTCTTATTTCCTAACTTATTTTCACATGAAGCGCCACATCGAGTTGAAAATGTATGGATTTTTTGATCAGAAGCACTAAGTAAGATGGGTCTGGTCCTAAATTATAATAATTATGAAAAAAGCAAAAAAAAATACATAAGATATAAAAAAAGTCAGTACGGTAGAAATCTGGTCACGTTACCCACTCATCACATAACCTTAAAATGAATCAGAGAAATGTCGCTGATTTCCAATGAAATCCCACTGGCTGAAAAAACCAAAAGTGGAACAGTGGCAATCAGTGAGATTTAAGTATAGCACTTACCAAACATCACTTCTGTACTAAGCTTTGCATTATCTATTAAGAACAATGAACTGAAAGTAGTAAATGGGAGCCAGGCTGCAATATAATAGAAATATAATAAATTTCTAACAAAAACTCTATTACGCAATAAAGTTAGTTCAACGACATGTCTATGGAGAATCCTCTTTCGCGCACCATCCAGAAGCACTGAAAGGCTTTCTCGCAATATTCGCCAAAGCCTCCTCCCGATCCTGTACATGGCGCGCAAAAGAGACTTGCCATGCAGAAGTGTAAAAAATATTGGAGTTTGGCACTTGTATCGAAAATAGTATTTCACTCGCATGAAATGCAAAGACGTGACCGGCGACACGTGCTTATGAGATGACTGGAGATTCATGTATTGAGCGCGTGGAGCGCTATATCACTACCCAACAACAAAATTATACGGGATTCCATCCAGTATAATTATAAACAAATTGTTACTGCAAGATATTTTTATAGCAAATAATAACCTACTCACAATAAAAAAACAAGCTGCTTGCTAGGAATGTTAAAGTTGGATTGTTATTGTATCTATAGCAGTATGACCTCTAAATTGCGCGGTTTAGAGATTGCACATTTCACTATCTAGATAACGGCAAAATCAGTTTTTATGACAAAAGCAACCAAATTAATATGTACCGCGTTAGTTTACATGCTATAAATGAGATTATATTATAATCCAGCACAATCATTCTAAAAATTGTTGACTGTTGTTATTCCGTCACTAATTATTGCGCGATAGGTTTCGCACACCGACAGCCATAATGCAATTTACCTGGAAGTGACTTTAGACGGAACTCTACCATTATTGTACTTTATAATGTTATACTTCGTATAAAATATATGGAAAAATACTTATTATTCTTAAATGAGTTATTTTATTCAGATGATTGAATATAAATGTAATTAACAGTAGATATATCTAAACTTCCAAGAATATAGTAAATAGTAGGATTGTAATATCATGGGAATATTATTCGCATATAAAATCAGGACATTAATGGGATATCCTCAGAATATTCTGAGATATCCTTGGGACATTCCAGGGATATTGATATTTCCGACCTGTACGATATCATTCGCAATATCCCTAGGATATCCTGGGATATACCCAGGATATCTTGGTAGATAAATATGATATCCCGCCGATATCTCATGCTGTGAGGGTAGAATGCTCACTGGTTGAATCTAACATTTGGTATAACTGGTATATTGCACTAACTTTTTTCGTTGAGTTATCACGGGTTCACCAGTGATAAATCGAAATACTGAATCAAACAGTGAAAATATCACTGGTTCGATTAAATGAAAAGTAGTGAAATAGAAGTAGTTTCATTCTTGGGACGTATATCGTATTGGTTTTTACTTTGGGAGTTTATATCGTGTTCCTGCAAGAGGGTGAAGCTTGACATCATGAAATTAGTGGCATGTTATCGGATTCTGGGTTTTCAGCTCGAAACGAAACGTAAAACTTACGAAATGAGGCAAAACCGGTTTTAATTCTTGCGGAGCTTGCACCACTTTGTAGAGAGAACACGTACTTCATTTTCCACAATAGCAATCCTCCCATCGAAACCCAAACAGAGTTTGCCCATCTCGCTTCACTAACAACCCGACAGTCGACATATACTGACGCTCCAATTCGACATGGAAATGAGTCTGTGAACTACACGTGTTCGTTCAATCGCTACTGGCATCAGGTGTATTTATCTGAATCCTTATTTTTCGATTTTTAACCAACGGTTCGTTTTCCAATTACAAACAAAAATTATATAATTATTGAAATGTAATAACAATAAGTGCTTTGCATGCAGCATAAACTATCCAAGTAGTAGAAGCCCGGATAATGTTCGTACACTTGGGGTAATACTAGCACATTAAAAAAACTTTCTCTTTGCTACAGGTTGGTTTAAACAAATGATGGGATGCAATTTTTGAACGCAGGGGTGAAAGTAATGATTCTAAGGGTTTATGTAAAGTAAATCGTTAGCTGGTTAAAGAGGAGGATTTGAGACTGGTAGATAAGATTCGAGAGAGGACTTTCAAGTCCCTATCGTCGAAATCAGTTGACTTTGGCCACCCACCCTTTCTGTGGATGTTACACCCTCTTTCACCCTGATCCAACCCCTACCAGATTTCAAAGCCACCCGTATCTTTGTAAGCTCCCTTTATTCGCTACTCCACGTCTCTGGCGAACCATTCCTTTCCACATGCGATTTATTGATCCACGCACATCGCACAACTACGACTGCTAGCCAAAGCCAGTGATGCTCAGTGGTTGCATCCAATACGGTCAGCTTAATTCGAAACCCGACTACCCGATTATCCGCTGAACCAGAGCTCTTGAACATCTGATCCGTCGCGTGCAGAAATCCGTTTTCAAAGGCTACGGGAGTCAAATAAATGGCGAGTTTGCAGTTTCTGCACTGTTTTTGCAAAATAGGTTTACTATAGTGTAATTTTCTGCATTGAATTTATTTTTTGTATTGTGTATACTACTATGTTTTAGGTTTATATATTATATTTTTTGTGATTCAAGAAAAGAAGATGTCACTTTTAATACTAGAATACTTAATGACAATTTATTTTTCAGACAGTTTAACACAAAAAACTACTACTTTTCCTAATGCGTATTATACTAAAATTATTTTGACAGAAAAACGATTTTAACTTATTAACATTTTTTCGGAATAACCATTTGCCATAATTTTCATTTGTATGAATTTCAATTTGTCGTAATGTTCATTTATGTGAATTACCACTTTCCTTAACATAATTAAATCATTTTTCTCAACTGCTCCGAATGACCATTTATGATATTCCCTTTTAATAAATGAAATATTCATTGACAAATTATTTTACAGATAATTTTACATTTAATAAACAGCCTATTGAAGGTCGAAAAAAATTAGGCAGATTAATATGTCATAAATTATACTAATTTTCCTAATGTCCATTTTTGCAAAATTAGTTTCACCGATAAACAATTCTACCCACTTTCCATTTCATCGAATTAAACTTAAGCCTAATTTTAATTAGTTAAAATTACTATCTACCCTATTTTCTATTATTTCTAATTATTATTCGCCCTTATTTTTTTATTTTTTGTTTGCATTAATTATCCCCCTAGTTTGTTTTTCGGTTGCCATTTAACATTTCTTTTTTTTAATTGTTATTCCCATGCAGAAATCGCCAGATCTTTTCCCGATTACCGATCAGGCCCGGATCGGGCTGACATGGTCTGTCCCGGGCAGGGCTAATTTGCATGTCCCGGACTCCTGCCAGACCGGGTTGGCCGG
>JAAAKG020086250.1:0-16561 GCA_010014905.2 Druon quercuslanigerum | reverse complement strand
ATTTCGAACACAAAAATATAGATAGAGTTCAACTTGCGTACACCGATTTTACTAATTTTTCAAAGAATTCACAAATTTCTCAAATATTACCTAATATTTCTAAAATATTTTAAATATTTCGTAAATATTTCCAATGATTTTAGGAAGATTTCACAAAGATTTGAACGATTTCCCGAAGATTTCGGATCGATTAAGAAAATTTCACAAAACTTCACTTATTTCACAAAGATTTTGACAAAGATTTCATTAATTTAAAAAAATCAGATAGATTTTCAAGTGTGCACAAAAATTTCAATGATTTTACAAAGATTTCAAAAATTTCACAAATATTTTAAATATTTCGCAGATTTACAAAGATTTCAGATTTATTCAAAAGATTTCACAGGGACTTCAATGATTTTCCAAAGATTTCAATAATTTCACAAAAATCACCAAATATTTGAAACTTTTTGTAAAGATTTCCAAAGATTTCTTAAAGATTTTACAAAGATTTTAATTATTTCCAAAAACTTAAAAGATTTCAAAGATTTCACAAAGACTTCAAGGATTTAAATAATTTCAAAAATATTTTAAATATTTTGAAAAGATTTCCAAAGATTTTAGAATTATTTTACAAAGATTTTAATTATTTCCCAAATATTTTAAAGGTTTCAAATATTTCGCAAAGATTTCGAGGAGATTTAAAATAGTTAAAAGATTTCACAAAAACTTTAATAATTTTTCAAAGAATTAAAAAATTTCTCAAATATTACGAAATATTTCAAAAATATTTTTAATATTTCGAAAGGATTTACAAAGATTCCAGGAAGATTCCATAATGATTTGAACGATTTCCCAAAGATTTCGGATAGATTCAAAAAAATTCACAAATACTTTACTTATTTCACAAAGATTTTACAAAGATTTCAATCATTAAAAAAAAATCAGATAAATTTCAAAGTGTGCGCAAAGATTTCAATAATTTCAAAAATATTTGAAATATTTCGCAGATTTCCAAAGATTTTAATTATTTTCTAAAGAGATCGGAGAAATTTAAAAGACAGTACAAAGAATTTAATGACTTAATAAAGATTTTATTACGATTTTAAATATTTCACAAAGATTTCAGACATATTAGAAAGATTTCACAAGGATATTTCCAAAGATTTCAAAATATTTTACAAAGATTTTAATTATTTCCCAGAGATTGAAAAGATTTCAAATATTTCACGAGGATCTAGGACAGATTTAAAAGATTTCACAAAGACTTCAAGGATTGCAAAAATTTCACAAATTTTACCAAATATGTCAAAAATGTTTCAAATATTTTGAAAAGATTTCTAAAGATTTCAGAATGATTTTACAACGATTTTAATTATTTCCCAAGGATTTAAAGAAGATTTCACAATTTTCTCAAATAGTACCAAATATTTCAAAAATATTTTAAATATTTTGAAATGATTTCCAAAGATTTAAAAGGTTTCAAATATTTCGCAAAGATCTCGGGCAGATTAAAAAGATTTCACAAAAACTTTGATAATTATTCCAAGAATTCACAAATTTCTAAAATATTACCAAATATTTCAAGAATATTTTTAATATTTCCTAAAGATTTTCAATGATTTCAGGAAGATTTCACAAAGATTTGAACGTATTCCCAAAGATTTCGGAACGATTAAAAAAATGTCACAAATACTTCACTTATTTCACAAAGATTTTACAAAAAATTTAAATAATTTCCCACAGATTTAACAAAGATTTCAAATATTAAGCAAAGATTTCGGATCGACATACAAGATCTCACAAAAACTTTAATAACTTTTAAAATATTTCACATATTTCATTAATGTTAACAAATATTTTGCAAAGATTTCCATAGATTTCAGAAAGATTTCACAAAGATTTCAATCATTTCATGAAGATTTCAAATATTTAGCACTACTTTCGGACAGATTTACAAGATTTCACAAAAACTTAATTAATTTTTCAAAGAATTCACAAAAAATTTCTCAAACATTACGAAATATTTCAAAAATATTTTTAATATTTCGCAAAGATTTCCAGTGATTTCAGGAAATTTTCACAAAGTATTTGAACGATTTCCCGAAGATTTCGGATCTATTAAAAAAATTTCACAAATACTTCACTTATTTCACAAAGATTTTACAAAGATTTCAATCATTTCAAAAAAAATCAGATAGATTTCAAAGTGTGCACAAAGATTTCAAAGATTTTACAAAGATTTCAACAATTTCAAAAATATTTTTAATTTTTTGCCGATTCCCGAAGATTTCAAAAAGGTTTTAACTATTTCCCAAAGATTTCGGATCGATTTAGAAGATTGTTTGAAGAATTTAACTATTGAATAAAGATTTTATTATGATTTTAAATATTTCGCAAAGATTTCAGATTCATTAGCAAGATTTCACAAGGACTTCAATGATTTTCTAAAGATTTCAACATTTTCGAAAAAATTACCAAATATTTCAAAGTTTTTGCATAGATTTCCAAAGATTTCAGAAAGATTTTTATTATTTGCCAAAAACTTCAAAGATTTCAAGTATTTCACAAATACTTTAAGGATTTCAATAATTTCACAAATTTTACCAAATATTTCAAATACTTTGAAAAGACTTCCAAAGATTTCAGAATGATTTTACAAAGATTTAAATTATTTCCCAAAGATTTTAAAGGTATCAAATACTTCGAAAATATCTCGGGCAGGTTTAAAGGATTTCACAAAGACTTCATGGATTTCAATGATTTCACAAATTTTACCATATATTTCAAAAATATTTCAAATATTTTGAAAAGATTTCCAATTACTTCAGAAATGTTTTACAAAACTTTTAATGGTTTCCTAAGCATTTGACAAATACTTCAATTCTTTCACAGAGATTTCAGGCAGATTTTTTTTACAAAATTCAGATGATCCTATGATTTTTAAATTTCTGGACATTTTCTGAAGTTATCACGGTTAATTGGTAATTAAATTATTTAAGTGTTTCCTATATTTTTTCATAGTGCGAAACTTTTAAAATATTTCACATTTTTTTAAACAGCGGACTCAGAATATGTATACAGCTTCGCGAATTTATTATAAATAATATGTTTAATTTAGAAAGATTTGACAAATTATATTTCAAGATATTCTTAAATAAGTTAGCCCCATCGATTAATTTAATAATTAAATTACACTAAAAACATAATAATTTCTTTATTTTGTTTCTAAAATCCATGAATCTGTATAATAATTAAAACAAGAATTTATTTTTTATTCTTATACATGAAATTCACTTTAAATGACTTTAAATTAAATAATAATAATAATTAAATTAAATTAAATTTAAATACTAAAGTTTTAACAAGATAGATGGATTCTTGCATAAATATTTAAATTTTCAACTAAAATCATGAATCTTCAACTGGAATAATCGAATTTTAAACCAAAAAGATGAGTTTAAAAAAAAAAAAATCAATATTTAATTGAAATAGTTACATTTTCAACAACACAAAATTAATTTTTTCACTAAAAAAGATCAATTGTCAATCAAAACTTAAATAATTAAATTTTAAGTTCAAAAAATTAATTTTCAACCAAAGAAAAAAATTGTCAACTAAAACTTTGGAATAAGTTAAATTTCCTGTTAAAAAAATTACTTATTACAAAGAAAACTAACTTAAAAAAAAATTGTTACATTATCAAGCAAATTGATGAACTTTAAAATATAATTGCAAATATGTAACTGGAATAGTTAAATTTTAAACGATAATGATGAATTTTCAACTAAAACGCTGAATCTTTAACTAGAATAATTGAATTTTTTAACTAAAAGATGAATTTTCTACTAAGAAGATTTGTTTCTACCAAAAAATATCAATTTTCAACTAAAAAACATATTTTTTCAATCAAAAATTGAATAATTTTTAGTCAAAAAATGAAGAATTAACCAAAGAGACGAATTTTTATCTCAAATTATGGAATATTCAACTGGAATAATAGTTATCTTTTCAGCTTGACAAACAAATTAATTTTCAAATAAAAAAGAAACAAATTCTGAACAAAATAGTTACATTTTCCGCAAAAAATTCCTTTTTATTCAAAGAAAAAATAAGTTTTCAACCAAATAACTTATATTTTAAACAAAGAAATGAATTTTTAATTAAAATGATGTATTTGACAACAAATAAAAGTAATTTTCAACCAAAGGGTTTATCTTTCAACGAGTAATTTTATTTCCAACCTAAACGATGAATTTTCAACTAATATTATGAATATTCAACTGAAATACTTAAATTTTTAACCGAAAATAAGAATTTTTAATCAAAAAGAGTAACTTGCAAAAAAAAAAAGATATTTTTTTACAATGAAAATCGATTTTTAACAAAATATATGGATTTTCAACGAAATAGTTGAATTTTCATTAAAAAAGACAAATTTTCATCTAAAAATTGACATTGAAATTTTCAGTTAAAAGGATCAATCTTCCACTGAAATAGTTGAATTTTATACAAAAAAAAATAATTTTCAACCATAAAGATTACTTTACTAAAAAAAACAAACGAATTTTTCACAAAGTATAAACATTTTCCAACAACCAATCAAATTTCTAAAGAAATAAAAATTAAGTGATACGTTATGATTTAATTAGATAAAACTGAGATAATCTGAAAGTCGCCACACTGAAAATAAATAGTGTTATTGCTAAAAAAGTGTGTTTTTTAATAAATTTATGAAATTTCTCGCCTGTTGTGTTAATTCAGGAACAGAGAGTGCTGAGTATTGTTGACAAGATCTGGCAACCAGAGGCGCAAATCCAGGGACGAAAAAATGAAGCCTAGGAAATGGTACCATATTTACTGACAATTTCCTTAGATCAGCATTCAGCTGCCCTGGAAATCGCAAACTTGTAGTAACGCCTGAAAGAAGAAAAAAATTATAAAAAAAAAATATATTAATTTATAAATATTTCATTTTTTGACTAATCGCCTTTTTTATTCTTCCAAATCTTTTTCAAAAGTTTCTACTTAACCAGAGAGGCATAAACCACAATATTTTATGAAAAAAATATCGTTAAAGAACGACAGACATTTCTCATAGAACATTTTTAGACGTGCAAACTTTTATCTTAACATTTTTTCGTAATTGTTATTGTTGCCAAGAAAAAAATTTAGATAATTCAATTGTTCGAAAAAGGAATTATCCTGGCTACAAGCGTTATTCAGCAAAAATCAAATTTACAAGATATCTTTATTATTAAAGTAAAAGTTAAAAAAAACTGGCAAAAAATTTAAACGTAGGTTTTTTGAGAAAATCGATTTTTAACATTTTCAGAAAAAACGCTGCCATTTTATTAATTTTATATCTTGTTTCAATTTTCTGTCAAAAAATGATAGTGGTTTAAAGAAAAAAAATTAGGGTTTTTCGATAAACAAACCGCAAAGTTTAAATATGCGACACTTTTTAGATTTTTTTTTTGTAAATCGGAAAAATACGTATCGCCTCATTTCCCCAATGATTCTGCGATTTCAAGTGTAGGATTCTGTCTGATTTAAATTGGATTCGGTCTTAATTTCTTAAAAAAAAACGATTTTTCAACCAAAAAGGATCATTTTTAAATTAGAAAAAATAATAATTTTTTCGACTAAGAGATCATTTTTTAACCAAAAAATAAATACCTAAATTTTTAGTCTAAATGTAAAACATTTCTTAGAACAGAGTAGATATAGTAAAAAATTTTAACAGCAACTCACAAATTTTCAACAAAACAATAAAAATTTCGAGCAAAAAAGATGACACTTTAACGAAACAATTGAATTTTCAAAAAGGATGAATTCTTAACGAAACACGTAATACTTGATAATTCAACCAAATAGTTAAATCCTATAACAAAACAGATAATTTTTAGCCAGTGGCTTGCATTTCAAACATAAAAAAAGATCAATTTTCAACTAAACAAGATCAGTTTTCAATCAAAAATAAAATAGTTAAATTTTCAGTTGAAAAAAGTAATTATCAACAAAAAAAACACGAATTTGTAAAAAAATAATTAAATTTTCAGTTAAAAAAAATAATTATCAACAAAAAAAAACACAAATTTGTAACAAAATAGTTAAATTTTCAAGTAAAAACGATCCTTTTTCAATCAAACGCACAATAGTTCAATTTGAAGTTAAATAAATTGATTTTCAATGACAACAAAAAACAAAATCTCGATTAATTATCAGCTAATAAAATGATTTTTTTTAAATAGTTCAAATTTCAACCAAATTGTTGAATTATCAATCAAGAAGATTAATTTTCAACTAAAAATTAGTTTAAATTTTAACCAAGTAGTTTAATTTTCGGCCAAAAAAGATGACTTGTGAACACCATAGTAGAATTTTCAACAAAATAATTAAATATTTAACCAAGTAGTAGAACTTCGAACTAAAATAGATAAATTCTAAACCAAAAATATAATAGCACACTTTTCAATTAAAAGTAATTAACTTAAAATAAATAGGTAATGCATTTTCTATTTAATAAAATAGAATTTTCTACCAAGAAAGAAAAACAAAAACTATTTCGAAAATACACATTTTAAAAAAGTTGATTTTTTACTGAATAATTAAATTTTCGACCAAACTGTTGAATTTTCAACCTATAAAGATGAATATTTAAACAAAAAAAGGAATTTTCAACAAGAGTTGAATTTTTAACCAAGAAAGAAAAAAATATCATCCAATTTCTTTAATTCTTAGGCCAAAAAGAATAATTTTTACAAAACAGTTATATTTTCAACCCGAAAATATTACTTTTCAACAAAAAAGTTTATTTTCAACTAAATATTGGAATTTTGTACCAAATTTTTGAATTTTTAACATAAGGAGATAAGTATTCAAACTAAAAATTAAAATTTTAACAGTATTTAAATATTGAACAATAAATGGAAAAAATCAACAAAATTGCTAAATTTTTGAGCAAAAAAATGATTTTTTTATAAACCAGTTATATTTTTAAAAAAAGATTGTTTCCAACCAAACAGTTAAATCTTTAACATAAAAAAGGGAATTTTCAGAAAACAGTTAAATTTTAAATTAAAACACATAAATTTTCAAAAAAAAAGTTTATTTTTGACTCAACATTTGAGTTTTTGACAACTTGTTGAATTTTTATCAAAAAAAGATAAATATTCAAACCAAAAAGACGAATTTTCAACAAGAGTTGAAATTCCAACCAAACAAGAAAAAAAGCAACCAATTGATGAATTTTCAATCCAAAAAAGGCCAATTTGATACAAAACAGTTTTATTTTTAACCAAAAATATAAATATTCAGCAAAAGAAATGGTTCTTAAACGCGGATTTAAAAATTTCATACCAAAAAGACGATTTTTTTAACAGTATTTTTTCAAGAAAAAAGTTCATGCCTAAATAAGTAGTTAAATTTTTTGACCAGATTATTGAATTTTTAAAAAGAGTTTGTTTTCAACCAAGAAAGAAAAAACTTTTAACAAGTTGTTAAATTTTCAATCAAGAAGACTAAATTTTCTACTAAACAGACGACTTTTCATCAAAATATATGAATTTTCAAACAAATTATGGTATTTACAACTAAACAAGATCCATTTCCACAAAAAAATGAAATAGTTAAATTTTCAGTAAAAAAAAATAATAAGCAACAAAAAATTAATTTTGCTTTTAATTTATTTTTAACAAAATGATTAAATATTCAACCAAATAGTAGAATTTTCAACTAAAATAGATAAATTCTAAACCAAAAATATATAGTAGACTTTCTACTTAAAAATAATGAACTTAATATAAGTAGCTCGTACTTGAACAAAAAAAATCGAGAAAAGGGAAACTTTCTTGAAAACAGGGTAAAAAAGAGAAAATAATTTAAAAAAAGGGAAAACTTTGAAAATTTTATATTTTTCTAACTAAATTCTCACCTGACATTGTTAACGCGACGAGATGATTCAAATCATTATATGTGGGCGAACCCAATTTTAAAGTCCGAAAACAAATGTCGTAAAGTGCCTCGTTGTCGATGCAAAATGTATTATCCACGACTTCCACAAGTTGGTGGATAGACAAGGTTGCATTGTAAGGTTCCACGACTGTGTCTGAAACTTTGGGACTTGGCACCACGCTAAATGATGAAAGCATTCTACAAAAAAAAAAATATTTAATTTAAACACATTCAGGCCCCAGAGTCATTTGAAAAATTAAAAGTAGTGTCTCGAAATACGGGCAATAAGGACATTTTTCACAAAAAAGGGTAATATAAACGCCTTTAAATGAAACTAATAATAATTAATTTAGAAAAAAATATTAATATTAATATTAATTAGAGAAAAAAAAAATCCCAATCATTTCCAGGCTTTTTCCGTGTTCGCAACCTTTTAACTGAACACTTTTTTATTAAATTGCAGTTTAGGTAACAAATCAAAGATTCAGATTCATTTCCAAAAATATAAATCCGCGTTATCACTTTCAATGCTCTAAACTGAAGAATCAATCAAGGAATTTAAAAATGTTCAAAATTATATAATTTTAAGCAAGAAACATTAAAAATTGAACAATTACATATTTTTATAAATTAAACACTCCTTAAATAACAGTAAAATTATTTTTGTATTAAATAGTTTCAAAATCCTTAAAATGCTTCAAATTTTCATTTGAAAATGTTGAAACATTTACATGTTGTTTTACATTTTTTAAAATTTTAAATAATGCATTTTAATGCCTTCAAAACTTCTAATTTTTCCTACATTTTTTTTAATCCTGTAAAATTAAATAAATTTTTGTTTCGAAATCTGCCAAAATAATTTTTAATTAATTTTGACCTAAATATCTCTTCAACTCACACAAATTTTTTCTAAGAATAATATATGTTTAATTGTTATTTAGACATCAAAATGTAAAAATTTATCTAGCAAATTAAATTTGTTTAAATAGAACAAATAAAATTGTACCGTTCAAACTTTAGTTTTTTCTTTAGTTATGAATATTTAATGCATAATTACAAATTTTAAATGAACAGTCAGATATTTCTAAATATTGAGTGATTGTTCTTTTTGTTAATTAAAAACTTTCAAATTTAATGGTTTAAAAATATTTTATAAAGTTTCAATCATGTATTTAAATTTCTTTGACTAACAAGACTTTCAAATTGAAACAGTTTCATTGGAACGTTTAAATCTAGAAATCCTAAATTTGTGAACTGATTCCGAATCGTCTTGTAAAATCAATTATTATTCACTTTTTAAATCTTAAGTACAATTGAATTTTAAAAACCATTAACTTACATTCACAGTTGATTAACTAAAAATGTTTTTGATCAAAATTCTTCAATTTGATACGCTTATAATTTTTAAAGTGAAAAATTTTCGAATTACACATTTTAAACTGAATGATATCTTATTTGAAAATGATAACAATTTAAATGATTATTTAAAAAATGGTTGAAATCAAAATTGGACAGATCTCTTTTCTAAGAATTTGTAAAATTCCCGGCCAAACAATAAACTTAATGCCATTTCCCGGCTTTTACCGATCGCATGAAATTCTATATAAAACGTTTTAAACGTTTGAGATGAATTTTTAACAAAAAATTAATTTTAAACTTGAATTTTTAAACAAATAGTTACATTTTCAACCTAGAAACTGAATTTTTAACCAGAAATTCAGAAGTCAGTTGAATTCAAACAAAAATAATAAATTTTCGATAATATACTTAATATTTCAACCAAATAGTTGGATTTCAAGTTAAAGAGATCAACTCAAAAAAGGCATTTTTATTAAAATTGATAAACATTCAACCAAGTAGTACTTAAATTTCCAACAAAAAATATGAATTCTCAACGAAAAATATTATAGTTGATATTTCAAGCATAACAAATTTTAGTTTTTAATAAAAAAAGTTGAATTTAACCTAAAAAGACAATTTTTCAGTAAAGAAAATTAATTTTGCACTTCAAAAAATTTCCAACCAAAATAGATTTTATACAAAAATAATTTAAAATTATATTTTCTTAAAATTGATAAAAAAAGAACAGTTTAGTTTTCAAAATAAAAACTCGAATGTTTAAAAAAATAGTTGTTTTTCAAACTAAGAAAAAAGAACTTTTATAAAAAAAGTTACTTTTTAAAAAAGAATAATGTTATATTTGCAACCAAATAGTTTAAGTTTCACGCAAGATACAAATTTTTAGTATAAAAATTGTAGTTTTAATATAAAAATTGAATTTTAAATATAACAATTGAATTTTTAATATAAAAATAGAATTTTTAATCAAATAGTTTAATATTCAACCTGCATAGATGAATGTTCAAAGCAAAAAGACTAAGTTTGAAAAAGAGATAAATTTTTAACCAGGAAGAAAAAAAATTTATCAATTTTTTTTAAATTTTCAAGTCAAAAAGACGATTTTTTCACAAATAAGTTATATTTTCAACATAAGAATATGAGTTTTGAAAAAAGGTTCATTTTTAACAAAAAAAAAGGGAATTTTAATCCAAATAGTTAAATTTTCAAGCCGAAAAACGAATTTCGTATAAAACAGTTGAATTTTCAACCAAATAGTATAATTATTTTCTGCAAAACAAATCAACTTCTTAACAGAAAATATAATTTTTCTACAAAAAAGTTATTTTTCAACCCAATAATTGAATTTGCAACGATTTCTATTGGAAAATGGTTAAAAAACATTTTGTAAGATTTTTCAAGAGATATAGTTTCTCTTTGAGACTTCTTTTCGTATTTCGCGTCATTATTAAAAATTTGTATCTCTTTTTTGGGTGAACAACTTTTTTTATAAATTTGTTTTCGTACTTTTTGCCGTTTTCCCACAAATTTTTCAATTTTTATTTTTAATGTCATTTTTATTCGGGTAAAAAATTTTTGTTCAATCATTTTTTTTTTCGTAACTTCTGTCATTTATCCACAATTTTTTTTATTTTCAACATTTTGCACGAATTAAAAAATTCTACACGTCCTATGAAGAAGT
The DNA here is from genome assembly GCA_010014905.2 of Druon quercuslanigerum. Taxonomy (NCBI): domain Eukaryota; kingdom Metazoa; phylum Arthropoda; class Insecta; order Hymenoptera; family Cynipidae; genus Druon; species Druon quercuslanigerum. Next base: position 5,586 of record JAAAKG020086250.1, on the reverse strand, counting down.
GATTATTAGCAAATTTGTAGATCTTTTTAGGCATTTTTCATGAAAATCGAAAAAGTTGTTATGATCAACTTGTAGGGCTTTCAAAAAAGAAGGTTTTTCTTCTTTTTTTGATTTTGATTTTCGGTGGATTTTTTAAATCTTACACTTCCATAACTCTGAGAATTTTCTTTTTATCGAAAAAAGTCATGAGAATAAATTATTTCAATTTTTGAATACTATGAATAGCCGTATATACAATTTTTAAATCTAAAAAAATGGTTCCAAAAATCTTTTAAATGTTCTAACTTTTTGAATCTTTATCCAAAACAGACTGTTAACGAACTCGTCCTTTCTATCAGGACCAAAAAGAAGAACCTTGTAAAAAAAGTAAAAATTCTCAAACCGAAAACATGAATTTTCAACATAAAATTTTATTTTCAACCAAATAGTTCGGATTTGAACCCAAAAAGAAGAATATTCTGCAAAATAGTTAAATTTTTAACCCGAAAATATGAATTTGCAGCCCAAAAAGACGATTTCTAAACCAAAAATGAAATAGTATACTTTGCAATTAAAATAAATTAACTTTTAACCAAATTTGAAGCCAATAAGATGAATGTTCAGCAAGAGTATTTTACAGATCAATTTATCAGAAACTAATCGTTAATCGTCTAGAAAAAAAATCTTATTCCATAATTAAATAAATTGAATAAATTAAATATTTTAATATAATAAAAATGTTAAAAGATTTAAAAAAGTGTCAAAAGATTTCCAAACATTTCATAAAAAATTCCAAAGGATTCACTAATTAAGAGACTTTTCTTTTATAATTTCCACCTAAAATATAGGATTTAGGGGTCGAAAAATATAGGAAATTAAAGGGTTGGATTAAAAAAGTATGAATATAAATATGTTAAAAAATCATTACCTATCTGGGTACTCTTCTTTTATTTTTGATAGAAGTAGAGTTCCCATTCCAGACCCCGTTCCGCCTCCGAGGGAGTGACATACTTGGAAACCCTGAAGACTGTCGCAGTTTTCTGTTTCCTGAAGCAAAATAAAAATATGATTTGGAACGATGAAATTAATATTTACAATAAATAAGTTATTTGAAGCACTAGAATTATTGGTACAAATAAAAAATTTAAATAAAAGATCCGTTCTTTCAAATCGATTATGAGGAAATACAAATGAGACTTCACAGCCGAAAATACTCTCAAAAAGTGATAATAGGACATTTTTTTAAAGGAAAATTAAGAAATAATAGGTTACAATATTTCTAAGATTTAAAGACATAATATATTACAGAATATGAACCCAAAAACATAAATTTTCAAGCGAAAAAGATTAACTTTTTTACAAAATAGTTGAATTTTTAACCGGAACACATAAATTTTCAACAAAAAATTTTATTTTTAACTAAACAGTTGATTTTTCAACCTACAAAGATGAATATTCAAACCAAAAAGACGAAATTTCAACAAAAGATAAATTTTCAACTAAGAAATAAAAAAAATCAACTATTTTGTTTAATGTATAGGTCAAAAGACAAATTTTTACAAAGCAGTTATATTTTCAACTCTAAAATATTAATTTTCAAAAAAAAGGTAATGTTAAATTATATAGTTTAATTTACAATCCAAAAAGACCATTTTTTGGAGAACAGTTGAATTTTAAACAGGAATATATGAATTTTCAACAAAAAATTTTATTTTTAACTAAACAGTTGCGTTTTCAAAAAAGACCAAATTTCAACAAGAGATGAATTTTTAACAAAGAAAGAAAGAAAATGAACTAATTTGTTTAATTTTGATGCCCAGAAATACAAATATTTTTCAAAACGGTTATATTTTTAACCCGAAAATATTAATTTTCAACAAAAGTCATCATTTTTAACAGTAGAGTTAATTATATTCAAAGCACAAAGACAAATTTTCAAGAAGATTTGCATTTTTAACAATGAGGGAAAAAAAATCATCCAATTTATTGATTTTTTACGCCAAAACGACAATCTTTTTACAAAAAAGTTATAATTCCAAATCCGCAATTATAAATTTTCAACTAAAAAGTTCATTTTTAATTAAATTAATTAATTTCTAACCAAATTGTTGAATTTTTGTACAAATTGTTAAATTTTCAAGCCAAACAGATGAATGTTCAAACTCAAACCAGATTGTTTTCTATACAGAATAATAAATTTTAAACCTAAAGGGGCGATTTCTCTATCTAAAATGACAAATTTTCAATAAAACAGGTGAGTTTTCAACCAAAAAAGATAACTTCTAGAAAAAATAGTTAAATTTTTAACCAAATAGTGAATTAGTTAACCAAAAGAGTTGATTTTTCTACTAAAAAATGAATTTTTAAACCGAAAGGTTGAAAAGCACTTAAAATGGAACTCCTGAATTTAAAACTTTTATAATTGATGTTTGAAAGTTTTTTAATGCAAAAATTTTGTATTCTAATGCTTAATAAATGCTCTGAATTGAAGAATCAATAAACTTTTAAATTTCTAAAACTATATTATTTCAAGTAATTTTAAGCTAGAAACATTACAAATCGATTTTTTAAAGCTGAACACTTCCTAAATTAGAAGTAAATTTTTTTTCATCCTTAATACTTTAAACATCCTTGAAAAGGTTCAACATTTTATTTCCAAATTTTGCGAAACCTAGAAGCTGTTTTAAATTTAAAAAAATTGTTTTTGTAATTTGTTGGAACCTCTAAATATGTTAAAAAATGAATTAAATTTTTTTAAGAATTTTTAGAACACCCTGAAAATTAAAACAAAATATCCTTAAAATCTTCCAGAATCTTTTTTGGCAATTTTGGAAATCTTTTTAAATATTCTCTTAAAACATAAATTACATACAATTACATAATTTTATTCCATTCTCATTTCATTTAAATGATTTAAAATCATTTTAAATGTTTCAAAATCAATTGTTTTCCATACATCAAAATCCAAAAATTTTACTTACAAATAATTTTTTTTACAAAGAACAATTAAAATTGTAACATTTAGAGTTTAAAAGCTCTTCGAAATTGTAACGATTGAAGGCTTTCTATGTCAAACAATTCAGTTTCAAATTTTTTACTTTTTAATATTTGGTTTCAATTTACTTGTCTTAAATGAACAGTCAAATAATGATAAATATTAAATATTTATTCTTTGCCTTAGTTACAAAATTTAAAATTAAAATGGTTAAAAATTGAATATTTTAGACTAAAAAAATATTTTTTATTTAATGAAAGCCCTTAATTACGAATATATTATTATGAAGTTAATTTTAAGTTAAAAAAAAATTTATAAAGTTTCAATCGGACGTTAACATTTTTTAACGACTAAGACTTTCGAATTGAAACATTTTAATTTTTAACGTTAAAATCGGGAAATTCTTAAATTTTGGATCGACTTAGAATCTTTTTGTCAATTCAATTATTGCTTACTTTTTAATACTTAAAGTACAGATCCATTAAAAAAATATTTTATTTATTTATATTTACAGTTGAATAAAATAAAAATGTTTTCTATTAACAATTTTTAACTGCAAAAGGCCATTTTAATCAAAGAAAAAAATTCCCGTTCAAATTCCTGGTTGTAAAATTTTTTTCACGGTCAATGTGATTTAAAAAAATCGAAATCTGAAGCCAACAAACTTTTTAATTTGAAGAAATAGGAACTAAGCTTCAAATTAAAGCCCTCAAAGTGGAACTATTGAATTTTAAACTTTTGAAACTGAAGCTTAAAAGTTTTTTAATAACAATGTTTTGTATCAAGTGCTTCATATTTTACATTCATAAAATCGATCGATGGATATAAAAAAATGTCAAAATTATATCATTTTAAACAATTTTAAGGTAAACACATTAAACATTTAATGGTTACATTTTTTTAACAAATTAAACACATTTAATAAATCTTAATCTAATCACTTCTTAAATTCAAAGTTAAATTATTTTAATTTTAAATAGTTGAAATGCTTCAAAATTTTATTTAAAAATCTTGAAACATTAACAAGTTCTTTAACCTTTTTTTCAGAACTTGGTAGCATCTTTTAAAATGATTCCAAATTTTTCCTAAAAATTTTCCTAATAATTTTTTTTTAAATCTTACCAAATAAAAAAAATGTCCTTAAAAACTTCCACATTTATTTTTGATAATTTTGTAAATCTTTCTAAATATTCTCTTTAAATAAATTTTTAAAAATAAAAAATTATTTTCAATTTTCCTAGAAAACGTTTTTTATTCTTCTTTATAATTAAAAATTCCTTTGCCTTTCAAAATTCTTAAAGAAACTCTAAATTTTTTCCTCGAAATCTGCCAAAATCTATATTTTGGCTTTAAATAAGGCCGTGGACTATTTGCACCGCAATTTTCCGGATTTTCCTGGTTTAAATTATTTGAAAAATCATTTCGAGTTTTAAATTAAAATAGAATTTTTCAAAAACTTCTAAATACCTCTTCAACTTACTCGAATTTTTTCTAAGACTAACAGGTGTTTAATTGTTATTTTTGCATCGAAATTAAATAATTTTGACTTGAAAATTAATTTTTTTACAGTACAATTGAAACTGTAACGTTAAAATCTAGAAATTTTAAGACTGTAAACTGATTCAGAATCGTCTTGTTAAATCAAATATTATTCACTTTATAATCCTGAAGAACAGTTGAATTTTAAAAATAATTAAATAATTTATATTAACAGAGAATCAACTATGAATGTTTTTAAAAAATCAAACATCTTTGATTTTAAGCGCTGCCAGTTTTTAATTGTTTAAGTCCTTAAAACTGTATTTTAAAATTCTTTGAATTAAAATGTACGCTTAAAAATTAAAGATCTAAAACGGAAAATGTTTAAAGTAAAAGATTTTCGAATTACGCACTATAAACTGAATGATATCATAATTTAGAAAAATAAAAATTCAACTAATTATTTAAAAAACTGTTCAAATCAAACTTAGACAGCTTTTTTTCTAAAAACTAGTAAAATTCTAACTAGTAAAATGGTAATTTTACCTTTCTGATTACATCAAGAACATTTTCTGAAAGCTCTGCTCCATCCGTGTAGTGGCCCTTCGCCCAATTATTTCCAGCACCTCCTTGGCCGTAAACAAAGTTATCTGGTCTAAAGAGTTTTCCAAATAATCCCGATTTCGCAGCGTCCATTGTTCCAGGCTCAAGGTCTACCAAAATCGCCCTGGGAACATACGTTTTTTCAAGTACTTGGTTGTAATAAGTGCTGATTCTGTCCAATTGAAGTTCTTTTGTCCCTCCAGTGTAACTTCCATCCGGCTCGATTCCATGCTCGAGAGATATCATTTCCCAGAACTAAAAAAATAACACAAAATCATTTTTAACGCCAAATTTTGATTAATTTTTTATTTAATTATTGCTTAACTGATTATTGAAGAACCAGAGTGACGTTTCGGCGTGAAAAAAGTATAACTCTTGTTAAAAATATTAGTTTGCTTGAAAAATGAGCCATTTGATTGAAAAATTGTTTTTCCTTTGGATGAAACGGAATTTTTTTTTAACGTTTAGTTGAAAATTAATTTTTTCAACTGAAAATGTAACTATTATATCAGTTAAATTCAATTATTCAA
>JAAAKG020086239.1:0-16562 GCA_010014905.2 Druon quercuslanigerum | reverse complement strand
CCCTCCCACCACCAAGTGAGTGTGTGGGAGGTGCGTAACGGATAGGGAAGAAGGTGCAAGAAAAATGTAAACCCTTACGGGACACATTAGAAGCTTCCACTATAAGTAACTGAAACCATAGCTTAGGTATCGAATATGGAATCCAGGATAAATGGTGAAAAAATTCCCTCGCGACATTTTTTTTTAAGTTTCATACTCGACGAAAACCGCGAAGGTGAAGTGCGTGGGATGCGAGGGAGGGGCGGGTATCACAATTACTTATATTTATTCGAATGGTTTTCGAAGATTTCTCGACGAAGGAAGAACTACTAATATTATATACTAGTATTCATAATGGTTTTATAGCTCTTTGTTATAACGATAAAGACTTTCCAAACTTCATTAGCTACCATTGCATAATTCATCAACCAGTGTTGGCTAGTAAGAGTCTAAACACAAAGCATGTGATGGATATTTCTTTCAAGATCGTAAATTCTATAAAAGGAAAATCTCTCGAAATGCGGCTCTTTAAACAGCAATTATATGAGACGGAACCAGAATTGGCATTGCACACTGACATGAGGCGGTTGAGTGGGAGCGAGTTTTTACAAAGATTTCGAGATCTATTGGACGAAATAATAAAATTTCTTGAAGAGAGGGGTGATGATTATCAGAAACTTCGTGCTTTAGACTGGCAATGTGATTTAGCATTTTTATCAGATTTTCCCAGAAAACTGAGCATATTAAATCTGGAACTACAAGGCAAGAATAAAACACTAATAAAAAGGATGAGTTCTATTGCAGAATTTCAAAGTCAAACAATATCTATGATAGTTGACATAAAAAAGAAAAAATTTCAACAATTTGCAAACATAAAGGATCATATGGAAAAACATCCTCTCTACAATTTTATTCCTGACAAGTACACGCAGAAATTAAGGCAGTGGTATCAAAATTCGAAATTCACTTTAGTGATTTCAAAAAAATTAGAAAGTTGGTGCAATTTTTTAGTTATACGTTTAATAGCTCCGTTGAACATGGTGACATCTATTAAATAGCTAAAATATTTGCAGATAAATTTCAAATAGATCACATGATGTTGTAATATAAAATTATTACTCTTCGCTGCGACATGTTTCTAAAAGCAAGGATATCCTCCGGTCTAGATTTCTGGACATTGGTTTCCAAAGAGAAATATCCGATTTTAAAGAAATGTATTGAACAATTGGATTCATGTTTTGGTTAAACATATTTATGTAAGTCAGCATTTTCTTATTTAAAGCAAACCAAAAGTAAACATCGTTCACGCTTAACGGACGCTCATACATTGAACTCTTTAAGGTTGGCAATTTCCTACTATAAACCTGACTTTGCAAATTTAGCGGAAGATTCTCAGGCGCAATGCTCACACTAATATTATTAATAACAAGTTAGTAACTAGTTACTAAGAATTCAATGTTATGTTTTTTCCTTTAAATAACCGGTCATTTTTGTTCACTATTAATGTTACTTTTAAAGAATAAAAGAAAAACTACACATTCTCTTAAAATCTCACTAAAGTCAAATTTGTAGATCTTTTTTAAATGCACAATTTTGGTCTAATTATCATTTGTCTTATCTTGGGTATTTAAAACACAAATTAGAATTTTTTAATTTTTAGGATTTTTTTGTGCAATGCAAATTTGAATTTTGTATTTTCTGAAAAAAAACTAAAAAGTTGTTATGATGATCTTGTAGGGTGTGTCAAAAGAAACATTTTTCTTATCTAGAATTTTTTTTCGTATCTTGCGTTGTTTGGCAGAAAATGTCAATTTTCGTTTCTTTTTTTGGATTTTAAAAATGTTATATCTCTGAAAAATTTCATTTTATCCAAAAAAAGTCATTGGCAAAAATTGTATCCCTTTTTGAGTACTATAAATAATTGTGCAGAGAATTTTTGAATGATGAAAAAAGTGGTCTCGAAAATTTTCAAAATGTGCTCTCTTTTTGAATTTTTATCTGAAATGACTGGCTAACAGTCTACAGACACACAGAAAGACACATTTGTATAAACCGGTTTTCGGATTCAGGGGGTCTCAGAAAGTAAACATTTGACAAAAACTGGGAGGAGGGGGGGGGTCAAATTTTTCACAAATCTAATACCTTCTCTGGATGAGAATGTAATAAAATACCTCAAACGAACCTACATATTTTAATTTCGTATTTTCAGTTCTATATTTTCGAATACGTACTTGACTTTATTATTTTCAATTATATATTAAAATTTCTTTTTAGTTACATATTCTCATATGCCCACATCTTCTTATTAGGTATCGCATTGATGATAGTTGTTTGTTAGAAAAATAAAAATTCTTTAATGTATACTTGTGAATCAGTAAGAATACATAGCAACGTAAAGTGAAAATGTTGAAATTAATCAAATCACAAAATCCAGCGAAAAAAATGTGTTTCGGACAGTAAAACAAGCAAAAACATTTTTTTAAAGTCATTTAATATTTTCTGTTCCGTTTTTAGAATTGATTTTTTAAAATTATTTTAGGTATAGTTTGCGGCATTAAGAAATGATAGAAAATTATTTAAAGAGTTTGTTGATGTTAGAATTTTCGGGAAATGTGCAAAGAAACCTAATAAATGTTTTTTAGAATATAGTTATAAATACAATTAGAAAAAACGTTGTGCACAACTTTATTGCAAAATCTTAACCTTGAATCGAAGAAACATGCAATTTTTTTCTGCATTGTATACCTTAGCATCGCGTAGAAGACCAAAATTTTATTGTTAAACGCATTGCGAACCTCAAAATAAAAATTTTATGTTTAATTTTTGTTCAATTTATTACGAGTGGCAAACCATAATTCTTTTCGCTCGGCTTTAATTCCATAAATTTCAGAATTTAAATAGAAATTTTAACGCTTTCTTTCAGTTTCACAGCTCAATCTTTAGAATGCTTTAACTTCTTTGAGGGATCACTACTAAAAAATAAGATGCACCTTCCTCCAGGAGATGATAGTATTAATAATTGTCCTACTGAACGCTGCATTAGAACTGATGGAGAAATTATTTGACGCAAATGTACCGGCGCAATGTCTGCATTCAATTAGACACAATTACAGGTAAGCAAAACTTTATTTTTTTCGATTTATTGGAAATTTCACAAGATTATATGCGTCTTTTTTCCTGCTAAAAGTATAATAATAATAATCATGATAGTGATAAGGAAACTTAAAGATATTTTGGAAACGAAGCTCTTGTAATATTTTAAAACAATAATTGCTAAAATCAAGCACCTTGTTTCTAAAGAAGTCAAATACAAAGAAATGTATTCGATAGTAACTATACAAGAATGTTTTTCACTTGTCTACAATATAGTCTGGTAAGTAAAAGATCAAACTAGGTATGAATGCTTTATTAAAATTCTTAATCCGGAAGGATACAAAACTGTTTCATGGGAATAATTCATTTACAAAAACCGCTTCATGGGCAGTTGCATACACAGCATGAGCAAACATCTGTGTTGGCTGGATTCTTTGAAATTGTTTGACTTGAATTCGAGTATGTGTTTGAGCCGGAATTCGAGTTTGAATTTGAGCCGGAATTCGAGTTTGAATTTGAGGCTGAACTTGAGGACCATTGCTTGATCATATTACGTACCAATTTTCCTGATTCGGTAAGATCGGAATCAGTCCATTCTCCCTCACTCTTGCATCCGGGTTTCAAAGATGAAGCACCTTCCGGCTTATCATTGATACTCCAATTGACGTTACTAAGATTATTGGCTTTCATGAATTCAATCCATTTATTGGTGTTATCTTGATTGACAGCTCCATTACCATCTGCATTGACCGCACCCCATTCAGTCACAAACAGAGGGATTTTTTTGAGCGCAGCTGCTGCCTTGTCTCTCAAGTCCTGGTAGTGGGATCCTGTATAGAAATGTAGAGAGTATGCAATATTTTTATAACCAGTGATGGGATCACCTGCAGCGGCATCAACATCCTGACTCCAATGGGGTGAACCCACTACAATGAGATTGTTGTTATCAATTTCTCGAATTGCTTTGATGACGGCTACTGCATAGGGTTTAACGTTAGCACTCCAGGAGACATCATCTTTTGGCTCATTCCAAATTTCATAGATAATATTGGTGTTGTTGCCATAGCACTTTGCTATTTCTTGGAAAAATTTAATAGCCTCATCCTGATGTTGATTAGCGCAATGAGAGTGAAAATCAACGATGACATACATTTCAGCTGCTAGTGCAGCTTCAATAACGGCCTTCACTCGAGCCAAGTTGTTTTGGGGATCCTGCAAATAGCCACCACCTTCTTCGACTCCCATAGCTGCGCGTATAATATCAGAATTCCAGTCTTTCTTCAACCATTGCACACATTTTGCATTGTAGAATTTGTCACCTCCCCAGTTACTGTTGCTCCAGAAAAGACTGTTACCAACTAGTGCTCCTGGGGATCCACCGATGAGCACTTGATTATCTTTGACAGTCAGGGGTTTAATATCTGTAAGAAAATGAAGCAATAATTAATAATTAAAAGGTAATTAAATAAAATTAGGAAAATATATTGTAACTTTTATGGAAAGTTATATTAGTATTTACTCAAAAATTAATTTAACAATAAAAAATGGTATGCACAGTTTTTAAGATGCTCTTAGAATTTCTTTTTTTTCAAGGGACGTGAAACCTCTTTTCATAGTTCGACCATAAGATATAACTGTTACTAAATATCAATGGTTTTCTAAACGAGAATCTGAATTTCGTTTTCTGCTTGTACTGTTTCTGAAATTTTGCAGTCAAATTTTGATTCAAAATATTACAAATCTCTACAGGGTGATTTTGATGATTTTCTTTTAAACTCTGAATCAAATTGCTATCTTACTTTTACTATCATTTTTTGCGAATATACAGGCAACTTAGGCAATAGAAAAACTTAAGATGTTCCAAATCATGTACTCTTTTAAAAATTTTCAAAATTATTACGCATTAACTTTTGTTTGGAGATGTAGAGAATATTTATTCAAATATTTTTATTATTAATAACTAAATCAAGAATTAAAAAAACCTGTAAATCTTCTACTGAAAAGATATTTTTTTAATACAATTGATATATTTTTAAACCAAATAGTTGAATTTTTAACCCATAAGATTATTTTTCCACCAAAATAAATGAATTTTCAACCAAAAATTTAGTTCATTTCTCAAGATAAAACTGAATAGAACACAAGTATACTTAATTGTAGTCAAAAGTATCACACATTTTTGTAATAAACTATTTGAACAAAAAAGTCAAGTATTAATATTTTTATTTAAAAAACTTATTTTTAATGTAAAAAAAGAAGTTAAGTTTAAAACAAAGAAATGAATTTTTACCTATTAATCTTCGACTAAAAAATGAATGTTGAAGAAATTAGTTAAACTGAATGTCAATCTAATTTTTGCAAGTCTAGGTGATTTTTTTTAACAAGAAAGGTACCAGATCTTAGGTTTTAAAAAGATTTTTTGCAATTATCTCAAAACCCGTTTGAAAAATCGAAAAAACTAATTCTGTCGTCTGAAAAAAAATCTAAAAATGCTACACTATAGACGAAAAATTAACTTAAAATGTTAATTTGGCGCGAAAAACGACTTCGGTAATAATACAATAAATTTCAATAATAACGAAATTGGCATTTGAAAATGCAAAATCCCCTTTTTTTGTAATTTGCACTTTAAAAACAGTTGCTTTCAAAATATATGTCTAGCTGGTCTTTAACCAACTTCGCTGAAATGTATGTAATTTACATTTATTATAATTCATAAAAATTATAAGTTTAATTTTTTTGAATTTGTTTACAATTCAAAAAAAAATTTTATTGTATAATTTACAAAGGAATGTATTTAAACATTTCAAAATGTATCGCGTGCATAAAATCAATGCAGCTAAAAAAATAGGAAATATTATTAAGTGAAAATTGTTATACATGCATCGGTTTATTGTTAATTAATTATAAATAAAAACTAATTTATCGTTCTCTCTTTTTTATGGCCTAACAAATCAATAACTGTAGTCCGAATTACTTATCATAAGCCAAATATTTAAACAACTAGATGTTAATATTTTACATTCTTTGCACAGGTTTTAGAACCTAAGCAAATATTTCAGTCGCTATCTATATATTGTGGATATACTTTCGTATCATATGCTGTTATTGATTAAATAATAATAATAAATAATTGAAGAAACGATACAAAATATATTTAATTTAAAAAAATGATAAATAATATAAAATAACATAATAAATTTATAATTAAATAAACAATGTAAAAAATGTTAAGTACCATAAGTTAACATTTGCATAAAAAGCGGGACGATAGAAGATATTAGCAGTTTAAAATGAAAAATAAGGGTTATTTTTATGAATTCTTTGTTGCAAAAAAGTGCATAATTTTACGAAAGTTGCAACAACTTACCAGCGCTACTGATGCCCAGCGTAGCACACACAAGAGCAGCTACGAAGAACTTCATACTGCTTCAGAAAAGAAATCTTCAGTTGCAAATTTCAGAAGTTACTGATGAATTTAGCAAAAAAGCCTCCCATTATATACTGCCCGCGAATCGAATAATCAACCAACATATTGCGTTTTACGAATTTCATCATGGTCAAGTGTTTACAAATTAGGGTAATAAAATTATGATAAACTTTTCTTGCCATATTTCTTCAAATGATCCTGTATAATTAAGCTACACCGAGCACCTGATTAAACCATACGCGTAATTTAGATTTCACATGTTTCTGTCCACAAATCCGCAATAATAAATATGTCTCGATGTGAATTTCGTCGAAAAAAGTTAAGACGGAACAAGTGATATTTACCTTTGGTCTGTCAACGAAGATTTCCAGCATACATTATTCTGCGTACTATAATTAATCAATCACATTTATATGTCATCAAAAAAGATAATACTATATAGTTTCATAATAATATTGGACGTCTGGATTGAAATAATTTTGAAAGAGGCTGTAAATTTATAAATGATTCAATAGTCTGCGTAAAAATCTCTAGAGATTAGAAAGGCTACATAGTCACAGATAATTTATAGATAAGAAGATGTATGTTCCGAGGATACAATTGATTTGTTGAAAGATAAAAAATTATTTAATTAGAAAGTACATATATAAGGGTAGTCTAAATTTTTTTGATCTTATTCAAATATTCGTGCATATCCCCCCCCCCCCCCCCCAATTTTATAGAATAAAAAACTTTCATATTTTATGTTTGAAAGGAAAAGCTATATTTAGAGGTACCTCGAGTCTTGTGTATTTTCTGAATTTTTTCACTTAATTTAAACTTTTCAGTTAGAGCGAGTCAATAATAAATTCAGTTTAAAAAGATAATTGTTCAAAAACTGTATTATTATTACTGACAATATTCTTGTAGAATAATGCTAGATAGTTGCAGGGTCTTCTAAAATTTTTAAATTTTTGCCGACTTTTCATTCATTGAAATAATAATCGATAAAAGTTAACAAACATAATTGTTTAACTAATTTATCACGATTATTAATAATATTTTCTATGTATAATAATACAAAATTGCAGTTTTTCTTAAATTTTTAACTTTTTGAACACTTTTCATTAAAAGAGAGGTTCTCAAAAAAAGTCAATCAACAATTCATGTAATTTGAAAAACTAATTTGTGTTTAACAATTTATATTATGAGTTTCTTTTTTTATATTATTGGCATATTATTAGCATTAGCAGTCATTTTGCGACACAATTTATTCTTTGAATTTCTACTTTAAGTCTATATACTGAGAGACGTTTCGTTTAAATTTATATTTTCAAAACACAACCAAAAGAGTAAAAATACGCCATTAAACAAAGATGAAATACAATTTAAAAAAATTTTATTTTTGATGTTAATTTATTATTCTTTAATAACTAAAAAGTCTTAGAAAAACTGAAAATTTATGAAAAAGCCAGAACTTTCTAGCAGTAACAGAAAAAACGATAGTTACTTAAAATAATGTGTTTAGCTTGAAGTAAAATTATGATTTCACAGAGTAAAGAATAATAACTTTTTAAACAATTACATTTGTAAAATTGCATTAATTATTACATTGCTAAAAAGTGAAAATTTTACAAAACCTTAAACATTTCAGAAAAAAGTACAAGTTTCTAGTATTATTTGAAGAGAATTTGATAAAAAATAGTTATAAAGTGTTTAAACAATCATATTTGATAAAATGAAATTATTTAACTTTACACAGTGCTTGAACAATTATTTTTGGTTAATTTAATTGAGCATTATCTCGCTCCAATGAAAAATTTTAAAGCAAGCTGAAAATTCAGAAAAATGCAAAAAAAAATAATTAGAAAAAGATATAGGAGACTTTTAACAACTAACATAATGGTTTCAAACATCTTAAAGAATTTTATGACTTTGAAAATATTTCAACTGATTTCAAGACATTCTGAAAGATTCTTGCGGGTTTAAAAAATTTCGATTTTAAAGAATTATTTTAAAGGATTATTTAATTTATTTATTTTAAAGGATTTTATTTCGCTGTATTCCCCTCGACCCTGAGTAAGGATTTTAAATATTTTTCAGAACCGCTAGCCCCACCAAAAAAGCATTTCGTATTTAATTTAGAAAATTGAAAACAAGTGTTATCAAAAAAAGATAAAAAATTTTTTTAAAGTATTGCTGCTCTGATTACGCTAAAACTTCCTGTCTTCCTTTGAAATCCGCAGGAAGTTTTTGAAAAAAAAATCAAAATTGATAAAATGGCGGAGGCTGTTATGAAAATATTCAAACTCTATTTACTTGAGGAGAATTTCTTTTTTTTATGAGAACTGAAAATGCAAGTTTTTTGTCAAAGAAAAAGTTAGAGGAACAATATTTTTTGATATTTTTACGAAAATTTGACATTTATTTTATTGAAATTTATTATGTTCAACAATACAATTTGATGGAGTCATCAAAAATCAAGAAGAATATAATTTAGTAATTTAAACAACTTTTACTTTTTGATTTTCCATCACACCATAAAATTGTATTATCGAAAAAAAAAAATCTTAAAGGATTATATACGTATTTTAACAAAAATCTCAAAAGTCACGCAAGATAGAAAACTGGGTCGTGACATTTTTCTAAAACTTTCGTACAGAAAAATTTTGTTTAAAAAAAATTTCGTTTCTTGTTTTGATGTGGCGAAAAATGAGAATGTTTCTTTTTTCAAGAGAAAAAACGGTGAGGTTTTTAAATAATTTGAGTGGAAACTAAAAGCAATTTTTAAAGCTTTCCAAGTACTTATATCGAACTACATAATTCCCTTAATCAAAATATATGTAATTTTTCATTTGAAATAAAAATAAATACAAATTTTGATCAATTTAATGACAAAATCGTTGAGATCTTTAAAAAAAATTTGCAGAAAATAATATCAAAATAATATTAAGTTTAAGATAAGATTTTATGAATTTCAATACGTCTTTCTCTAAATTTCAAAGTTCGTTGCATTCACAAGAACATTGTCAGCTTAAGTTTTCAGCCGCGCTGTAACGCGTGTTTACATTTTGATAAAAAAAAAAGAACACTTGAATTAGTCGGAATTTAATTGCCGTAAATCAAACTAATTTTCTTTAATACATATTTGATCATAAATGTGTAATGAAAAATATGTGAATCGCAATCTCGTTTGTCAGACACTCAAAGCATTAAGAATTTAAAGTCAATAATTTTACACCATAAATTACTTAATTTAAACTGTTTCCACATTTTTATATATAATTTTAATGATATGTGTCTGGAACTTTAATATATTCTTTAATTTATTGAAAAATTATTGATGAATATTTTTAAAATTTTCACATAATTTATATTTATATTGCATTGTATATTGTATTATATTCATATTATATTTATGTTTAGAAAATTAAAAAACAAATGATAAATACTTTCAAATTCAAGAGAAATACAGGAAATGGAATAAATATTTAATGATTAAATTAATGAAGATATTTATAATTGTTAAGGTGGTAAATTATTTGTTGTACTTTACTGTTCAGCTGATAAAATTCAGGACCTGATGAGAACATACAATTAAGATCAGTAACTGAATATCAGACATTAGAAACTAATATGTCTAATAAATGTTTTTTTAAACAAATCAGGAACGTTCTAACAAAAATATTTGTTATGTTCCTTAGTATTATAAGAAAGCTACAGTTTTTGATTGATTGTAAATTAGGTTTCGCCTAATATTGATGTTGATCAAAAATAGGATTAAGATATTTGAATGATATTTATAATTGTTTATTTACATTTTTTTATTTAAAAAATTAAATGCAATTATAATAAGTGTTTGCCAATTAGATTAGTTTTGCTCAGAGTACACTGAGAATCGATTTAATTGAATATTAAGTTAGAGTATTTTTTATATAAACAGTTTTTTAAAATAGATTATATTAAATTAATTGTCAGATTAGACTTGAAATATGATTTTAAGATTTTCTAATAATATATTCAATAAAAAACACTATGAAATAGACAAAAAATATTTCCTACTTTTCAGAAAAGATGGATTGTCCAAATAAGTGAAAATGGAATTAAAAATAAAAATGTTTGACAAAACTAGAAATGAGAGTTCAAAAGAAATATTCAACCTGTTTTGAAAAATGTGCACTGATTCAAAGAATATATGAAAAGTCACAATAAGACAGCAATAATCTCAACTACTATTTTTTTCTTATTTTGAAGCATTTTTTTAAAGTTAGAAAACTGGTTGATCGAAACACCGACAGACTGAGCGTCTCAATTTTACAGAAAATACAGAAAAAAAGAAACTTTGAACAATATTCAAGAATTTTTATTCAAAGTGTTGCATTTTTAACTAAAAAATATGAACTTTTAAATGAATTTACTACTAAAAAAAGACATTTTTTCAACAAAATTCAAAAATTCTCCACCAAAAAGTTAAATTTTCAACGAAAAAAGATGAATTTTTAAACAAAAAGATTAATTTAATAGCAAAAAGAGAAACTTTCGATAAAATTCAAGAATTCCCCATGAAAAAGTTAAATTTCCACCAAAAAAAGAGGAATTTTAAAATCAAAGTATTAATTTACTTCTGAATAAGCAACAATTTTTTGTAAAAATTCAAAAATTCTTAACTAAAGTGTTGATTTTTTAACTAAAAAATATGAATTTTTAAATTAATTTACTACCAAAAAAGACATTTTTTCAACAAAATTCAAAAGTTGAATTCTCAACAAAAAAGGATTTTTGATCAAAAAGATTAATTAAGTACAAAAAAGACAAACTTTCAATAAAATTCAAGATTTCTCAACCAAAAGTTAAATTTTTAGGAAAGACAGATAATTTTTTTTTAGTTTTGAAGAATATAGTTCAACTTTAAAACCTAGTTGTTAAATGTTTAACGCAAAAAGATAAATTCCTAAAGAAAAATATTAATTTAATAGCAAAAAGAGAAACTTTTAATAACATTAAAGAATTCTCAATAAAAAAGTAAAATTTCAACTAAAAAAGAGGAATTTTCAAATGAAAGTATTAATTCACTTTCGAGAAAGCAACAATTTTTTAAACAAATTTAAAAACTCCGAACTAAAAAGTTGAATTTTTAAACAAAAACATAAATTTACTACCAAAAAGACGAATTTTAAATAAGTTTTAAGAGTTATCAACCAAAAAGTTGAACTTGCTACTTAAAAAGATGAAATTTTAAATAAAAAGATTTATATACCACAAAAAGATGAATTGTTAGCAAAATTCAAGCATTTTGTACCAAATCTTTAGCTTTTAGGAACAAAATTGAAGAATTCTCCAACAAAAAGTTGAATTCTCAACTAAAAAAGAATTTTAATCAAAAAGATTAATTTAGTATAGAAAAGACAAATTTTCAATAAAATTCAAGATTTCTCGACCACAAAGTTGATCTTTTAAGAAAGGCATAATTTTCTTTTTAATTTGTAAACAGTGCTCCAACTTTAAGACCTAGTTGTCAAATTTTTTACAAAAAAGATAAAAATTTAAACAAACATATTAATTTTGTACTAAAAGAAAACAGTTTTTTAAAACGAAATTCAAGATTTCTCAGCCATAAAGCTGAATGTTCAATTAGGAAAGATAAATTTTTAAACAAAAAGATTAATTGAATACCAGCAAGAGGAATTTTTAAAATAAATATATTAATTTTCTACAGAAAAAAACAACCATTTTTTTTAACAAAATTCAAAAATTCTTATCTATAAAGTAGAATTTGAAATGAAAACATGAATTTACTACCAAAAAGACAAATTTTCAATAAAATTCAAGATTTCTCAAACAAAAAGTTGAATTTGCAGGAAAGACAGATATTTTTATTTTTATTTTGAAAAATGTAGTTTAACTTTAAACCCTAGTTTTAAATTTATAACCAAAAAGATGAATTTTTGAACCAAAATATTAAGTTTCTACGAAATTAAGCAGCCATTTTTTTGAACAAGATTCAAGAATTCTTAAAAGAAAGTTGAGTGTTCAACTAAGAAAGATGCATTTTTAAACAAAAAAAATCAATTTACTACCAAAAAAGACAATTTTCAATTAAATTTAAAATTTCACAAAAATAATGTTAAATTTTTAGGAAATACAGATAATTTTTTTTAGTTTTGAAGTATGTAGTTCAACTTTAAAACCTATTTGTTAAATTTTTAACCAAAAACATAATTTTTTAAACAAAAAAATTAATTTAATAGCAAAAACAGAATCTTTCAATAAAAATCAAGAATTCTCAATCAAAAAGTTAAATTTTAACTAAAAAAGAGGAATTTTCTGATAAAAGTATTAATTCACTTTCGAAAAAACAACAATTTTTTTAACAAAGTTCAAAAGTTCTTAACTAAAAAGCAGATTTTTTTAACAAAAACATGAATTCACAACCAAAAAAGACAAATTTTCAAAAAATTCAAGACTTCTCAACCAAAAAGTTGAATTTGCAGGAGAGACATATAATTTTTTTTTAATTTTGAAGAATTTAGTTCAACTTTCAAACCTAGTTGTTAAATTCTTAATTAAAAAGATGATTATTTTAACAAAAATGTTAATTTTACAACGAAAAAGAAAACAATTTTTTTTAGCAAATTGCAAAAATTTTCAAACAAAAAATTTAAGATGAAAGATGAATTTTTAAACAAAAAGATTAATTTAATAGCAAAAAGAGGAACTTCAAATAAAATTCAAAAATTCTCAATCAAAAATTTAAATTTCAACTGAAAAAGAGGAATTTTCTAATAAAAGTATTAATTTACTTCTGAGAAAACCACAATTTAAAAAAAAAAATCAAAAATTCTGAACTAAAAAGTTGAATTTTTAAAGAAAAAGATGAATTTATTTAAGAATTGAAAATCAAAAAGTTGAACGTTCAATTTAAAAAAATGAGTTTTTTAAAAAAAAGATTGATTTACTACAAAAAGAAGAATTTTAACAAAATTCAAGAATTAAGAATCAAAAAGTTGAAATGTCAACAACGACAAAAATATTTTAAAAGAAAATATTAATTTTTTTTCCAAAACATTCATCATCTGGAAAGGTACTAAAAACAATATAGAACTAAAAACATTTTTAGAAAGTTCCCGTTTTTCTGTCATTTTTAACTTTTAGATATTTTTTGCTTAAATTTATAACAATTGATGGAAATTAACAAAAATAGAGTAAAAATGTTCAAATTACTTCAGAAACTTCGGCTTATTTTGACTTTTGAATTATGAAGAAATAATAAATTAATATCTTGAAAAATTATTTTTTGAATAAGATTCTATTTTTTCCGTACAAACTATTTGAAATCTTCTGCTAATCTTTAAAACCATTACTTTAACATGAATGAATGAACATGAATGAAACAGAAAAGCTCACAGCGAAAATTAAAATGTTATAAAAAATTTAACTTTCTAGCATTTTTCAAATGGAATATAACTAAAAGTAATAATAAATTGTTTAACCAATTGTAATTTAAGACATTTAAATTAGATTAAAATTCAAAGTCAAAATCCTATTTAACGAACAATCATCAAACTGATGCAAACTCCCGTAAAAAATAAGAATCCAAATACCAAATTTGGACAATTTGAGCATTTTTTGCAATAACCAATATGTACAAATATAGAAAATTTTTAGAGAAAAACCGTGAAAAAACTTGTTTAATTTTAATTTTATCATCATGCAAAATTTGAACGGATTAAAACACTAAAACCCCTACAAAGTTTTTTTCTGCGTACAAATTTGGACAAATTTCTTATCATTAGTATGATCAGATTAGTTCCCGTAAGAAATTATCAAAGTTCATTGATCTCTTTCGTAGGAAAAAATACATTATTCAATATTTATTCTTATCCAATATGACCTAACTTCTTTTTCATACATAAAATTATTTACGACTGATGTGGAATAAATGTGATTGTATACTTATGCCAATATACTCGTATGTTGATTATGTTTGTTTAGACGGATACACCACCGGAGAAAATTATTCTTATGGCACTCACTAGTGAGTGAAAAGTAAAGTCAAAGCTGAATAATGAAAATTATACATATATGCGCTCACATTTTACGATAATCAGCCCACTCGCCGTAAAATATGCAATACAATTTTGGTTTCTGAAAATAGAATTTTGCGATAATTTATAGAACTGTACTATATATAATTGCTGAAATTACTGTAAATTAACAAAATTATGGGTAATTTATCTTAAGTTACCATAAATTACCTGCGATTTTACCATAGATTACCAAAAACTTTCATCAATTTCCGAAAATTTATAAAAATGATTAGGATTAAAATTTGAATAATTTATGGTAATTTACCATGTTGGACTGTAAAATTAACATAAATGATCGGAAATTAATAGACATTTAAATTAAATTTTTAGCTATTTATGGTAAGTTACCATAAGTTATCTGTAATATTACCATAAGTTAGCACAAATTTTATTAATTTCCGGAAACCTATCAAAAAATGCGACGTAGGATACGATATCGGTGACGACGCCGAAAACTACGCAGGAAACGAGGTCGGAAACGACACCGTAAACGAGGTCGAAAGCGGCACCGTCAACGATGCCGGACAAAAGATCGGAATCTAGGACCGAATACGACGTCGTTTCCGGCGTCGTTTACGAATTCGGTTTCGATGTGAAAATTTTTTTTTAATATGTATTTATAAATATGATATACGAAAAAAATATGACTTGTACCAAGTGAATTTTACTTGGCTATAGTAAGTGAAACACCTGTTTATTTTCAGGGGAATATTTATTTGAAGAAAATAAATATAAGCACTTTGATGGAAAAATTATTTATTTCGGTCAGAGAGATTTAAATATTATTAAGTTAACATTGTTTGACTTAGAAGTACAATCTATTGGTTGCAGGACAATATTTATTTAAATAAAACGAATCAGATAATTTAAAATCTTGATGAACCTGAAAGAGAAAAATTCGATGAAAAATCCACCTCTAGCAGGAATCGAACCGTCGAGGGTGAAGTCCACAGCGATAACCACGACGGTACGGCAACATAGAAACTCTAAGGCGTAAAGCCGTATTTAACCCTCACGGCTCACCATCACTACTAAAGAAATATTTCTTAAAAAATATTGTTTTGTATATTATGTGTTATTATTGTTGTGTTATACATTGTGTTTAGATAAAGTAATCTTTTCAATTGAATATTACTTTAGATTAAAGTTATATGTTGTTAAATAATGTTACGTCGTTACTTTAGAAATTTATTTTGACCTTTCTTACCTTTCTGCTGATCTCTGAAACAGGTAATTTATGAACCCTCGTAGAAATTCATGTTTGCCAAGCTGATTTATTGTCGAACACACGTTCTAGCAATATACGCATTTAACTTTTGAATCTCTTTGTCAGCTTCAATGCCTTGCTACGTTCATATTGTCTCCAAATCGTATTTACAACTTAAGCTTATGTACAGAGCCGCCTAAGTAACAAGCAGAAATTCTTCACTTTCAAATTTTTACGTCACAAATTGGGGGTTTTTAAATCTCCTACATCCACTTCACTCAGCCAATAGAAGATAAGCAAACCACTGACCCAAATCCCTTTTTTAAATTTGTACTTCGTCAATGCACTTTCTTCAAATTGTCTTCAGATAAAAATCGAGTATCGGCGTGGACAGATTAATCTTTGCATAATGTTGTCTGCTAGTTTCAAATTTCGTATCTTATTTTTGTTTGAATAAACTTTCGTTAAGTTTCTTAAAATGCAGGTTTTTTCACTGAATTTAACCAATAGAACACCTATCAATTTTTCTTTTGCATGTTTAGCCTCGTCCACAAAACAAATCCTATATCCATGTTTTTGATTTAAAGAAATATTTTTTTAGCATTTATAGCGAGGGTTAATATGACTTTCTGCCTTAAGGGCATGCGACACAGCGAAATACCTATATTACCGACTCACTTTTTCAGTTCACTGAATATTGTTTTGGACCAGAGAACTTTTTTTTTAAATAAAAGATCGAGCTAAAACTTTGGGAAATGCATTAGAGTACAATAAAGTACGTTAAAGT
>JAAAKG020086217.1:0-16562 GCA_010014905.2 Druon quercuslanigerum | reverse complement strand
CAAGTTATGTGTTTTAATGAACACAATGTGTTTCCTTATTTATTATTTACAATTAAATTTATTATTATTTATTATTATTATATGTTATTTCAAGTTCAAAAAATGAACCTGGATAGAAATTATTTTTAAAATCAAGGAAAATATGCTTATGTTAATTATAACTAATTTTGAAAAAGAACTCGAGGTGAACTTTAAAAAAAATAATTCGGGTTTCCTTCATTTTACAATAACTATTTAGAGTTTAATGTTTGTTTTTTTCCTTCAGGTAAAAGTTGCAATTCTTATTGAATTATAATGCTGTAGCGCTTATTTCATTCCTTAAAAGATTCTGTTTTTTTTTTTAATTTTTATGAAAACCTTTCTTTTTACAAACGTACCAATTTTATGTTCCATAAATTTCAAGTTTCACCTAAAGTAGGAGAAAACATAGTAAACCCTAAAAACTATAGGTGTAACCTTAGTGTAAGTTTAGTTTAAAAACAAGTATAATAAAAATTCCCTTTTTCTTTTAAATCTTAAGCTAAATCTAATGAAAATAATTATAAAGAAAAAGAAATTTTTAAATTAATACATTATAATTATTTAAATTTGTTTATATTGTATACTTTTAGTTTATTTTTTGAAACTAGAAAATTGTTTGAAATATAAGTTTTAAAACGTTCTGAAAAATAAAAAAAGTTGTCCCATAATCTTCCAGAAAATTCATAAAAGTAAAAAATCATTCATAAAAATAAAAAATCATTTAACATGCTTCTGGGAATCAAAAGAAAATTTTTTAATTCTCTTGAAACCTTTCCTAATTTAATTTAGCTGACTTTTTTAAAATCTCGAATAATCTACAATAAAAATGAAATTTTTTAAAAATTACAAAAAATAACTTTGAATTGTTTGATACTATAACAAATTTCTTAAGAATGATAGAAGCTTTGAAATTTTATACTTTTGATTCAATTTTCTTTTAAAATCCCCTTTTCATAAAAAGAAATCCTTTGAAATTTTACCACGAATCTCATTTTTTGTTCGAAATCTTATAAAATATAAATTTCTTTTTTAACTTTTCTGAATCATCTAAAGATTTCAATTATTACTGATACTTTTCAAAACTACTGAAACTTCTACAAATCAAAAAAAAAAATTTGTCTGAAAAAGTTAATTTAGAATTTTATTGTCCGCATGGTTTGAACACCATAATTTAATCATTTAAAATAGAAATTAACATTTATTCATCATTTCTTTCTGTAGATTCGATTAAAATAATTATGATCATTAATTTAAAATCTAAATGCCCTATGTTGCGGTTTATTTTTTAGAATAAGAACCTTTAGTTTATGTTTAATTTAAAAACAGGTTTAATGCAAATTAATGAAATTAATAAAGCTAAATAATTGGAATCCTGTATATCATTTTAATTCTCTTGAAATATATTTGGAAGAAATTAAAAAATGTTTTATATACTTTCGAAAATTTTTCAAAGTGTAAAAATATTTGTGATTTCTTCAAAGCTTCTAAATTTCCTAAATATCGTTTAATCTGAATCGAATTATTTCTCAAGCTCTGAAAAATCTTTTAAAAATTTAAAAAGTTCCCTTAAAACCTTCCAAATTTTAAAATTTCAGATTTTTTCTTTGCAAAAATACTTTTTTTTAATCACGAATAATCATGATTTTCAATGCAGTTAGAAGCCTCCCATTTGGGGACATTTAAAAATTAGATAACACACATTTTTTTTTCATTTTTGCCCCTTTCCATCCTTATTTAAAAAGTCGTAATTCGTTTATTGGTTGTGTTTTTTTTCTAGATTTTTCGACCAGCTAAACGCGACCTAAAATCCTTACTGAAATTTTATAAAATCTCATGAATTTCGTTAAAATTCCTTTGAAACATTTGCAGATCTTGAAATTTGAAATTCTCTGAAATCCTCTAAAAAACGTCGGAATCTTTTTCAAGACTAAAGCTTAAGCTAATAAGTTTAAAAATTGTTGAATGATTTTTCAAATAAAAGTAACTTCAAGTTTTTTTTTAACTATATTTTTGTGGACTTTTTTTACAGAAGGTTCCGAAATAAATAAAAATACTAACATAATTATACCGATATGAAGTGTTTGTAACATTATTACTATGTTTTATCATAAAATTAAAATAATATAACATTGTATATCACAATTTTTGATCGATGAACTTTCTATAAGATTGATTTATAAACAATATTGCATAAAATTGTCAATCCAACGAACGCACCTACCGATCCTTATGTAAAACCTGCCCTTTAATCACAAGAATTTCCTATAGAAAAATCCATGCACGGGAATTTGACACATGTGAAATTGCAAACATCAGATTTTAAAAGCACGTTTGCCCTTTTAAATACATTATAAATATTTTCATTTTATTTATATTGCTTAAATATAATTTTTGTTTTTGTAAATTTCGATAAAAAATTATTTAATTTTATATTTATGCCACCACCCTGGTATTTTAATGATCGCAGTCATTGAAATCTTCTCACACACAATTTTCTATATCGTATTTTTAAAAGGTGGCATGGTAATTAATATTGATTTTTTTTATCTGTCTGCGAAACATGACGCAAATATGACTGATCATGATAATTCAATACAAACATCTCAGAAACGTCAGCTTCTCTCTGCATATCGTCTAATTTATAAGGCCGAATAAGATAACATCTACTATTTATTGCGGAAACATCTTGTAGAATCTTGACTAGTTACACTGCAATCAAAAATTTCTCCGTAGATCCGTTTTATCTGACAAAAAAATGAGGGCCGTTGGTGCTATGGTCTTCACTGTAGCGGTTCTCGTCAATTCTATTGGTAAATATATAATATTAAAATAATATACATATTATGCTAGAAAATACCTGCAGACATTATACATAATAATATGATTGAAATAATAATGATAATTTGTCCACCTATACCTGTTATAAATCATTTTCTTTTATTATACATTTGATAAATAATTATGAAAACACTGCAGCTATAGGAATTGCCTATAATCAATATATAAGGTAATTCTGCCATAAAAACATAGTTAAGACCTATTAGTGCATATGATCTCTATACTTGTTTGCTGGAATTCCAGGAATATGTTTATTTTATGGGAGCGTGCATTCATTCTCATGGATTTTTTGTAGAATTGCGCGTTTATTTAAATAAGTGGTTACTAGTTGATCATTCAAAGTATGGTCCGTCGCTAGCTACTACTTTCCCCCATATTTTTGACAGCATACAAATACCACGTCGGAAAAACAACTCGTATTTCGAAGCTATCCACGAATTGACCCTTTTTTGGGCATCTTCGTAAAAATCATTACTCACATAAATCATTTTTGGAAGAGGTGGGAATCAGAAAGCACGATGTCTGCAGAATCCGGCTCGTTGGGTAGGACTTCTCATTTAAGCGTTTTCAAGTGTGTTTTGACAGGTTTTGCAACGTGAGGCCGAGCTTTATAGGTTCTCTGCTCGTATAATGCTCGGCTCAATCGCATTAGATGTTTTTTAAAAGGTCTCCCGTTGTTGAAGCAGTTCATAGTGCACTACATCCTGCTGATGCCACCAAATACAGAGCATAAGCTTCGAACCATGGACATTCGATTTTGATGTTGATGTTGATGATTGGCCGGGCTTAACCCACGATTTTCTACGCGCAGGGTTATTATAGCTAATCCACTTCTCATCGCCAGTGACAATACCATATAGAAGCCCTTTCCGATTTTGCCGTTGGAGTAGTTGTTTACAAGTCAAAAATCTCCTTTCCGCGTCTCTTGTCTTCAGTTCGTACAACACGATATTTTCTTGCAATTTTCTTCCAATTCCGCAACCTCGACTTTGTTTGGATGGTCTGAACGTTCTTTATCCTCCGTATCAAAGTTACCACTTTAAAATTTTCTAAACCAGTTTTCACACGTTGTAATTGATAGAGTAAATCCATGTAAGTTTCCAAAAGCATATCGATGACTTTCAGCAGCAACTGTTTTCGAACTGAAAAAGAAAAGTAAAACTTGCCGCAAATCCTGCTTTGTTAGTACATAATCCGACACCTTTATGCTACGCAAACTATGCTGTTTACACTTTGGTAAAACTATACCTAATGAAAACTAAGGCCACCTATTAAGGCTTCGACGGGCATATAGTAACGATATGCCTCAATGCGATATAGTACAAGTAACGCCATATTATATAAATCCCTCAAAATTTTTGCACGCTCCCATATAATAGATATATTAAATAAGTTTGCGATTTATTTAAATTAAAAACTTTGTCTCGATGTTTCAGTTGGCCTGGACGTAAATAAGGGGAAACCACTTGTACCCGAGTATGGATTTCCTGGTTTCAGGTACTTTACAGCTTTACCAGAAGACCTTACTGATGTCTACACCAAGGTACGCAATGGTAACCTGATTCCGGTCCTAGGTCCTTTACTTGTGATAGTAAAGGATAATTACATTGTTGGATGGAAGGAAAATCATCGTGTTCGTCCAATATATAATTCTGATGGCGTTGCAATCATCAAAAATATAAGAACTGGAGCGACGAATATAATGCGACTTCATTAACTAGTAAATCTGTTGCAAAATTTGTCAAATATATAAAAAGCTGTAACACATTAGATAAGACTCTTGGTAACGGTTTGTGATCGAGAAAGGTTCTGTATAGTTATCCTCTCCCTTGGCCAAAATTTAATGTAAACGCCAGCGCTTTTCTTAAATATCCGTTTGCAAAAGTCTAGAGATATCTAATTAAAATAAGTTTTCTATACATAGAGGATGTTCTGTATTGAGGTGATTTTTGATATAAAACCAATTATTTGGAAAAAGAATGTTCAAAATTGTGTTTTTTATTTAACAAAACGATCGATGCTATCATAAGCAATTTTGATAGTATTATAGCTTGATGGATATTCTTTTTTTTTAACTTTTGTTGAAAAACTCACCGTTCTTATTCAGAATCTGCATTAGCGATCCGATTTCCAAAAAATTAGTATTCCAAAGTTTTTAAGGGCGCTGAATTAGAATTCGATAATATAATTTCAAATTTGAAGTTGGCTAATATAATATAACGAATTCAAAATTTTTGAATTGTCTTTGGGGTCACTCAATCCAAATACAGTAATATAGCATTTTTAGTTTCATAGTGACTGATTCAATAGGTGCATTAATGATCTCTAAATATGTATTTTGAAACATTAAAATTGAAATTTGTTAACTTTTTAAGATCTATAAACAAAATTCATTAATTTTCCCAAGAGTTAAGAGTTTTCAATGATATATCTTCTAAATTAAAGATATTTCAAATGCAAACCATCCAACATCCTTAATTTTAAATATTTAAATTTCAAAGTTCTTCAATTTTGAACAGTTGTAATTGAAAATTTGCATGTTTATATCTTAAACTTTTTTAATTAAAAATTTTTTTTTTTGGACATGTAGTTCAACTTTTAAGCCTTACAATCGAAAATTAATTAATTTTAAATATTTGTAATTGAAGTTTCTAGAATATTTAAGTTTGTATAGTAGTTAACTATAGAATTTTGAATGCTTTTTAGAAATGTTTAATTAACAAAGTTTGTGAAATGGAGAATAATTAAATTATGAAGCTTTTAAATCAAGAGTTCTCCAATTTTAAATCTGGGTAAATACAAATTCTTTAATTTTGTCAACATTCAAGAGTTTTACTTTCTAAATCTATTATATTTCAGAAATTTCTGTTGTAAATTATAAAAATTATAACATTTGTAATTTTAAAATATAAAACTTGCGTAACTTTTCAATTGTGAATTTTGAAAAGTAAAAACTCTTCTTCTTTTCAATTTTAAAGATTTAATATTATTCTACCATTTCTAAGAATTAAAATTTCTAAATGTAATTTTGAAGAATATTTTCAGAATATTTCAATGCTAAAGATTTACAAGAAAAAAGGATCAAATTTTTAAGGTTTCAATTTAAAATTTATTTATTTCTATATATTTGCACTCAACGTGGATCTACATGACAAATAAAGACAAAACAAACACTTATTCTACTTGTTTAAAATAATAAATTGAAAAGTTATTTGAAGGGATTATTCACTTTCACTTCATTTCAAGGGGTTTTAGTTTAAAATTAAATTAGTCATCCGAAAATTGTCTAATTTGCCTGTAGCGTGTAATATGACACCAAGTTAAAATACATGAAACTTCAATCAGTTTTAAATGACTTAGAAGGTAAAAATTCTTATATTTAACATCAGCTCATGAAAATATGAGATACCTAGACTCAGCGATTGAAAAATTATATTTATATTAGTTAAAAGAACAAAAAAAGATTGCCAAAAGCCTATCAGCTTGTCATCACACGATCAAGAAAAAAAGCTATAGGTGAAACTTTTAAACTTAAAATTCTATTGTTATGTATGATAAACTAAAAATATGTATAAAATAATAATAGCTTTTAAAACATCCTTTCACACAGTAGGTCCAAATATTTATTTTATCAACCTGTGTTTCAAAAATCCTTTGCACGCTTAACAACTTGTAACTGGAGATTGAAGAAGACATATTTATTGAACACATGTTTAATATACGTTTCGGGTAAAATAATATGTATCTCTCTTATATTTTCGGCCAATGTTACTCAAAGGAACATTCAATTTAAAAATAATGTATAAATTGTTCACAAAAATATTGCACGCATAAGAAAAAGTGATCTTTATATGGAAAAATACCCATCTGTATAAAACTGAATAAGATGAAGCCAGTTTGCTTGAGCTGCAAGAGTGTTTGCATTATGTGAAACAATCCACACCTGGCAGTGCAAAAAGGCTATAATTAATGTAAGATTTTTAAATATATGCGCAATTTTGTATGACGCATTTTTGCAACGAGGCACGGTAATTTATGACAATTTGATTAACTCTCTAAGACATCTGAAGCAGATAAGACTGATGATGATAATGTATTGCAAACATCGCAGAAAAGTAAGCTCCCCTCCCCAAACGTTTATTCAGAAGTTCGAATAAGATAGCGTCTAACATATTTTAGTGAAATATTTAGAAGAATATTTATCAGTTACACTACGATAAGGAGTTTTTATACAGATCCGTTCAATCCGCATAGAAATAATGACGGGTTTTGGTACTGTGCTCTTATTTCTAACTGTTCTGGTTAATTCTATGGGTAAATATATAATCTTACCAAAAATATCTACACTGCAAAATATTTCTTTAAGTTCAAAGTTATCAGGGCAATCAACATAGTTAATACAAGAAAAGTTTGCCAAGTAATTCTAACACCTCTTAGTACATTTTTTAAATTTATGTAATCTTATCAATCTAAAAATTATTTTTAATTTACTGGACGGAATTCTTTGAATCTTATATGCATATTATTAGGTATTAATATTGATTTTGTAGAAATTGTTGATGTAAGTTGTTGGCTTTAGGGTCAGATGAATTGAAACGTTTCGGCACATAATGGTGACCTTCATTAGTGAGTTTTATTAAATCTGTGAAAAGTACATACTATCTTGTAGGTACGCAGTTTTACATTTGGAAGCCCATTATTTTTGGATAAATATCTCAGATGAGAAATTATAAAATTACTTAATTTGAAATTTAAATTTGATTTAGTGTTATTAATATTAATAATTCTTGCACTAATCCTAAAACATTGTTTTATTTTAGCGAAGTACAATTAATGAGAAAGCAATATCTATGTAGTCGAGAAAATTCTTTTGGTAGCCAATTTTTTATTTTATATGGAAAAACGTTGCAATGAAAAACTCCTTACAAAATTCTTCTTTCAGTTACGCACGTGTACTGAAATTTAATGTTTATTAAATTTTTTCTTTGTTCTTTTTCAAATGCCTCTTTTTTTTATATGCAAAATATAATACAACTCAATTTTTTATGGCAGAGAAATAATGTTCGATTATGAAAAATGTTGCAGTTGGCAATAATTATAAAGTGTTATTCAGTGCAAGTTATTCTTCAACCATTGTATTGTCACGTCATTTGGTAAAAATAATTGGCATTGGCGACAGACAGACAGACATATATATGTATCTAAATTTGATATCTGTTGAAACAATATATTTTAATTAATCAAAAGTAGTGTAATAATGTTATTACTAACCTTACAAGAATTTGTATCAAATTTATGACATAATTACGCGCTTTATGTTTTTCTCCTCAAGATAGAAAAGCAAGATTTCCACGTAAATGTTTGCTAAAAACTGAGTGAAAACTGTGTGGTTGGTCAGCGGTTTAGGGTCTCATATGCAAGAGGAGAGGGGAAGAAAAAAATTTTTTTTCCTCACAGTTTATTTTACAGCTAAAATAGCCAGTTTCTTAAGGCGACAGTGTAGTAAGGTTTTTTTTCCTTTTTTTCCCGGACATTGTAAATGAAAATGTAACTAGGGCAAATAGAAGTATTGTCTACGTTTGCCTAATGAATGATACTATACAATAAAAATGTTTTTCATAAACTTATTATCCATTTAAGCTGTAATTTAATATTGGTTCAGTATAAGATTAACGAATCTGCAAAAAAAAAACATATTAGCAGTGTAAGAATGCTTGATGTCATTACTTTTAATGTTTTGTGTAACATCGAAGGTAAGGAATTTTTTTGTCTAGTAGTACTTTCATAGATTTCTTCATAATGTTTTGTAATATAATCAAATAGAAATTATTTTGAAACAAAAGTAGATTTATTATATTTGTAGGAGTTACAACATACCGAAACCGGTGAACGACATACGCATCTATGAGTGAACGAAATCTAACAAAAGAAAGCTTTCAAGGACTTATGTGATATACGAACTATTGTTATTGATATCCATGTTCTTATGATTTCTGTTTGTTTCCTCCAATCCTATAAAATCATTTTCTATCATTTTTTAATGTTTGGTGTCTATTTAATTAGTTCTGGATTTTTGAAAATCAAAAATCAACCATTACGATCTCAGAATGAATTTGGCAAAGTCGTGAAATGAACAAATGAATATAACCAGACAATATCGAATGTACTCCTTTTAGAAGAAAACCTTTTCTTTTTGTAAAAAAACACCCATAATAATATATGAAAGGCTGTTTTTTATTTTCAAAAGTAAATAAATTATATCATATATTTATGAATCAATTTCATTAAATATAAAACAAATACAGGTTTTTTCCTACTGGAAATATGGGGATGTTCACTGAAATTGAATACATTATTTTAAAATAAACATGATATGAGTTTGGCAAAGATTGATTATGTTAATGGGTATTGTCTAAAAAAGGAAACAGTCTGACTTTGCCAATAAATTCGTCTTTGTTGCCAGATAATGAAAACTAGGGTGGTCCTTGTTGTTCGATTTTGGATTCTTTTTGGTCTCACCACTCTATTTTGTTTCAATGATCAAAAAATGATCTTTACTGAATTTGCGATAAATAGGTTAATATTAACATGTGGCTCAAAGCACTCAATTACTATGTTAAAAAAATATACCAAACCAAAAAAATTTTTTGTTTTAATTAAAAAATGGCAAGTTCCTAAATTTCAACAAAAATTACAATTTCCACAATTATTAATAAAATATCGTCAAATTCTTACAAGAGCTAAATTTATTTATTAAAAAGGCACGTGATGACAATTTAAATTAAAAGTTTTGAAAAATAAAATATGGCTGCCCAAATTTTGTTTTGCAATATCATTATTTCTTTGTGTCTCGGTGATAACTTTTCAGATTTTGATCAAATGGATACATTATTGTAAAGAAATATATTTCGTGATGCATGAAAGTCAAATTTGCAGAAATTCAAAATAACGTCTTATTAGATACTCAAAAGCTAGCATTTTCTGTGCTTTTTGTCCAAAGATCTTCAAATTTTAAAGAAAAATAAATTTTATTGTTAAAAAATGTGTGGTAGGAAGTAGATCTCGAAATTTTCACTAAAGTAAAAATGGCACCTCATTATTATTTTTAGAAAGTTACATAATTTTTACAAATTTAGAAAAAATGTGAAACACATGTTTGGAAAGTATTTAGTGATTCTCAAAATTTGAAGCATTTGTTAGATATTTAAAGGTCAGCTGTTAAAATAAACAAGAATTAACATTTCTGACTACTCGGTAAAATTTTTTCAAATTTCAACAAGAAAAAAAAATTCCCAGTATACTGGCGCTTAAAGAAATTTTTAAGGATGTGATTTTCAGAATCACTCAATTCTTTCCGAAAATGTATCGTGTATTTTGTTTAAATTTGTAAAAGTTATGCAACTTTTGAAAATAGTAATGGCGCCAGTTTTAGTTTCGTCAGAATTTCGATATCTACTTCCAACCATAAACCTTGTAAAAATACAATTAATTTTTATTCAAAATTTGAAGATATTTGAACGAAAATCATAGAAAATACAAGTTTTTGAGTATTGTCTGAGGTGTCATTTTAAATTTTTTCAAAATTTTGACTTATACAGCTTCAATTTTCTCAAAATTCTTAATTTTAATTGTAATCATGTGCCCTTTTAATGAATAAATCTGCCTTTTGTAAAAATTTGTCAAGATTTTGTAATTAATTGTAAAAATTGAATTTCTGTTCAAATTTAGGAATCTGCTATTTTTTAAATTTTAAAGAAAAAAAAATTTCGTGTAGATATTTTTTTTCAATATAGTCTAAAGATCATAAATGTACAGATTTAAAATATTCTGATGAAATATAAAAAAATTACCTGCATTTGAAATATTGCGGTACTTTTCCCGATGTTAATTGTATCCAAAACTTCGAGTGCTTTAAGCCGCATGTTAATATTAACCTATTTAGTTTAAATTAGGTAAAGATCATTTTTTTGGTAATTTAAACAAAATAGGGGGATAAGACCAAGAAAATTCGAAAAAATAATTCACCAGGATTGAATTAGTGACACCCTCACAAACGCATAATAGTCTTATTTTTCTAGAAAAATTTTCATAAGATATCAGTAGTACCCTTGTTTTCCGTATATAGTTTTTCCATTCTGCATTTTCCTAGATATTTTAAGCTCCAGGTGGGCTGAATTACTAAAAATTATATTTTTCAAATTAAAAATGAAGAATCTTGAAATATTATTGATAATTACAAATTTGGCAAGACATATTTATAGACATTCATCTAGCGGAGTCATGTTAAAAATTCTGTGTAAAACAGTTTGAAAAACTGAATTAAGAAAAACTTGAATATTTCCAACTAAAAGTGCAAAATCTTGAAAAAAAAAAATTAATAAATAAAAAGTTTTTCAAGAACTGGAGTGATATTAAAAATTTTTTCAAATTCGTTTTCTGGAGGCGAATTTCGCTGGTTCCAACATCCACGCAAATTTAACTTTATTGGGACAAATAATTGGTGCAGAATTTTTTCAACCAGAACTAGGGGTAAACTCTAAGCTTTAAAACAGAACCTGGAGTTTTGAGAAAGTGTCCTGGAGATTATTTTCACTCAAAAAATTTTGTGGCTTTTTTGCCTGCAAGCCTTTAGAATATTTTCTTCAAAACAAATAGGAGTGGATTCTAGCTGCAGAGAGGGTATTTTTTGAGAGTTGGAGTTTGTTGCACAAATGCTAACAAATTAGGACGAAAGTAAATCGCCCATATAAAGTTCATTTTTGACAATGTAGAGGCTAGTTAAATATTTCGCTGGCCCAGACAGTGATTTTTTAAAAAGAATTCAGGTACTTTCAGTGGTGCAAAAATTCTAATTTTATTTGCAAGAATTTGAAAAAATTCTGCAGTAAATATTTTGCCTAAAAAAAAGTTAAATTTTTGTGGGTGGTGTGGTCAGATAAATGGTTTTGTTCAATGGCGTAAGCTGCAGGTAATATGGTAATATATATAATGCAACTGCACTACTAAATATTCAAATTTTGTGCAAAAAAGTACAATATCTCGAGAAATATCTGATCAATTAAATTTTTTATAATGTATAATGTAGTACACTGCATACAAAACATTCTCAAAAACGCCACCTTTAATTTTATTCTTCATTTTATTTTTTTGGATTTATAGTAACATCCGAAATATTTACTGTTAGTTTCCTACTCGTTAACGTGTTTTCTGACGCAAAAAACTTATTTGTTATAATACATACAAAATAACATTATACATAAAATTATCAACCAATAAAACTTTTTTACCAAAAGTGATGAATTTTTAACAATATCCTAAAATTTTAAACAAAAAAGATTAATCTTCAACCAATGACAGTGGCATTTTAAACCACTTCAGGTTTCAATTCAAAAGCATGAATGTATAAGAACAACAGTTAAATTTTCAAACAAAATAATTTAAATTTTAACAACTTACTTAAATTTTCATCCAAATATTTTAATATTCAACAAACGAGTTGACTTTTTAATAACATAATTAAATTTTCAATTAAAAGTATAAATTTTCAACAAAAAAAAGAAAAGAATGTTTACCAAAGAGATTTAACTTTTAAACAAGTAGTTTAATTTACAATTAAAAAAGATGAATCCTTAACAAAAAATATAATAATTTGCAATCAAAAGGTATAAAGTTTCATAAAAAAGTTAATTTTAACTGAAATATATAATTCTTAAACTAAAGCTATAAAATTTCAACCAAACAAGACGTATTTAGATTTTTTTGTGAATGAAGTAAAAGCGAAAAAATGCTCATGTACTAACCTCATTCGAACTTTGGGGACAGATACCTGCTCTGTTCAGCCATGATGTACGCATCGTCCTCAGTAGCGCGACAATCTCGCGCAACGGGCCCGTCGGCCTTCGACATAATGGCTGGGCCCTGTCGTTTGCTTCCGTCATTTTTGCCTTTTTGGAGGCTTCCTTGACGGGACTGTGTCCCTGAAGTACATAAATTTCCTTGACCCCGGCAGATGGTCAGTCCGAGGTCTGCACTCACCGTGCGGCGCAGAGGAAACACCGGGGAGTGCTGGAGCAATCCGCAGAAATGTTCCCCACTTTGCCGAAACTCCAGCATCCCTTAGTTTTATCCGGACCCTTGCAGCTAGC
The DNA here is from genome assembly GCA_010014905.2 of Druon quercuslanigerum. Taxonomy (NCBI): domain Eukaryota; kingdom Metazoa; phylum Arthropoda; class Insecta; order Hymenoptera; family Cynipidae; genus Druon; species Druon quercuslanigerum. The sequence goes on along the minus strand of JAAAKG020086217.1, from coordinate 3,558 downwards.
TGCCCTATGGCTGAAGACGAGGCATCGGTAGCATCTAATGGCCTACATTTTTTCGCGTAAGCGGCAAGACATCCACCCCACCTTAAGGTGTCCCGCGCTCAATAATCCCGCGGATAAAGCGACGTGCATCGCGCAGACTATCGCGGCTTATATGGAATATATTCCTCTGCGTCTAAACGAATGCCTCCATCTTGTCATGCACCTCCATCAGCTCTTTGAGGGCCTCTTTGGTCTTCTGTAGACAATTGCGGAATAGAGGCTTGCCCCTCTTAGCACAATCCCAGTCTAGTTTTTGACCAAAGCTGCTTTCATTGACGTCCAAAGGACCTCCAAGCTCCTCACAGACACTCCTGTCCAAGTATGATTGGTTCCCCAAAAAATTCCTGGAACCGGCACTGAACACCGTGGCTGGAACCAGATCGGAATCGGTAGGGATATTGATACTTCTTTGGGGTATGTTGTTTTCACCATACTCACTCATCGTTGGATTTAATTCGGGGTTCCTTCCCCTAGCTGTTTTTTGTCCGCCCCGCGTATTTGATTTCCCCGGTACCACCCATATCTGAGAGGCGGTCCCCTATCCGCAACCTGGGGAGGGTTTATAATAATATAGAATTAAACAGTTCAATCTTCAACTAATAATATGAATTTTTAAAAGATTACTTAAACTTTCGACCAGGTAGTTAAATTTTTAAAATAAAAGATGAATTTTGAATCAAAAATAGAATAGTAGACTTGAATAAGAAGAAATTAATTTTCAACGAAAAATAATAATTATTATTTTCTTACTGATTTCTATTATTTCAGTTCACATTTAGGCATAAATAGGAAAAAGGGGAAGTTTCTTTAATACTAAGAGGGGAGTCTATCCCACTATCAAGTAAGAGTACGGGAATGTGTAAAGTAATAGAGGAAAAGAAAAGGAAAATAGAAACCTTTAGGGCACACATTGAAAATTTCCATTCCACTCCTTTCTATAGTACATTATAAATAAATTCACGATTTATTAAGATTAAAACCAAGTTAAAGTGCAGAATTCCTTGAAATAAAACCAAGAAGAGGAAACCAACCAAATCATCTTTACATTAAAAAAATGAGCATCGTTTCGCCATCATGCAGCAGCATTATCAATGCAAAAAAATTTTTAGCAGGTAGGATCAGCAACAAAACAACGATGCTCCTTTCCTGATATCTGAGGGCGAGGAATCAGGGAGAGAGCATCATGGTTTAGCTGCTGTTCCTGCCTGCTCAAAGTGTTCTTGTCTTGATAAGGGTGCTGTATGATTGCCGAAACGTTGCTGATTTTTTTACAACTGTTTTTAATTGTGATTTGATAATAATACAAAAAAAATTAAAGAAACAAAAAAGAGGAGGAAGGGAATTTGGTTTGTTGCCTACTCTTTCCTGTTCTTTATTTTTCGCCCAAAAACAGAATTTTTTTCTTTTCTTTGTTAAGAAAAATTTGTACGTTTTTGAAATTACAATTGAAACATTTTGTGGTAGTTATCCAAATCTGGTCGTTGGATTCTTTTTTTTCTCAGGAATGTTATATATTAACTTGATTTTGGACGTTAAATGGGATTATAAATTCGATTTTAATATAATTTAAATTTCTTAAATTTTAAGATTACAACCTTTTTTTCGATGTTTCAGTGTGCCAGCGTGTACGTGAAGTTGCGCCATTCGGACACTTGCGCGAACTTCCTGGTTTCAGATACTTTACAGCTTTACCAGAAGACGTTCCTGATATTTTCACCAAGGTACGCGTTGGCAACCTTATTCCAATCCTCGGGCCTATACGTGTAGTAGCAAAGAATAATTTAATCGTTGCTTGGAAGGAAAATCATCGAATTCGTCCAATATTTAATTCTGCAGGCGTTGCGATTGTAAAAGATATTAAAACCGGATTGAACTATAAAATGAGTTTCGTTACAAAACATCAAATGCGAAATTATCACGCATAGAATAAGTATCTGCAATTATCATCTCCCTTGGCCAAAAGGCGAAACAAATTCCAGCGCTTTTCTTAAAAAATCGGCTGCAAATGTTAGGGGATACTTGATTCGGATTACTTTTATACATATGTGAATATCTAAAACTATGTATATGCGAGTAATAAAGATGATATAATAAAAAATGTTATTTATTTTGAAATGTATGGTTTTCGAAGGCAAAATATGAAACACGTATTTTTTGTTTTTCATCCAATTTTTTATGAACTTAGGGCTGCATAAGTGTTAATTACGAACAAACTGATGTCATTTAATTTTCTTTCTCGCATCTGCACTCTTTAAAATCCATAAAAGATACTTGAAAATTCTAAAGAAATACCAAAATAGTGTTCATTTAAAAACAAAAAATAAAAAGTCAATTTCCCCAAAAGTTGACATTTGTATTTTTAAAGATTGATAGTTGCATGAGGGAGATTTGAGTTCTGCCCTCGCTTAAATACCCTTAAATAGAAGGGAATTTTTTTATATAATGTAAAACAAATTGTTTAAAGGATCATATCTTTTTCTAAATATTCAAAGTTTTGTGCCTTGAGTTAGGTATGTTGAAACATACTAAAAATAGAGTTAACGAACTAGTGAATTCCTGACATTTCTACTAATCCAAATTTTAAATTCAGAATTGTTATTTATTCATCAATGTTATGTTATATCGATGATACATTTAATAAAATAATAAAAAATTTGGGAAAAATAAGTCACAAGTTTCGTAAGTTTAAGATAATATTAGGAAAAAACAGTTAAAAATTTTGTAATTTGCAGTTACAGTCATGGAAAAAAGTTTTACGTTTTGAGTATGGAAAGTTTCATCACGTCATATCTAATATAAAATGGCTACAAGTTTTTCGTGGTTCAAGGTCATTTTACAAAAATTCCGTTACAATTTCATAATTTTATGAAAAATTTGGGATAATAAGTTATAAATTTTGCAAATTTAAAGTGCTGTCAAATTCTACAATCGAAAATTTGCTAAAATGTTCCGTTACTTTTGAAACATTATAACTTCGTTAATTTTTTTATATTTCTAACAATCAAAATATAAAATGACAACATTGTTAAAATTATGATTTTTTGTACTCTGTTTGATAAATTTTACTTCATTATTCATAATGCATCACCGAAGTAGTGATATGACTTCCATTTCTCACAATATTACCACCTATATCATTTACATGATCTCATGCTTACTATTTATTACTAGTTTTTATTAAAAATTGATCTTTATGAATTAAAAAATGTAACTGTTTGCTTGAAATTCTTCGTTATTTGTTAAAAATTCCTTTTTTTTGGTGAAATTTTTTTTTCGAAATTCAAATGCTTATGTTTTTTGTTCAGAATTCGTCTTTTTATTTAAAAATTTAATTTTCTCGGTTGAATTTTTTTTTTATTTTAACCACTGTATTCATACCTCCTAAAAATAACGCAGTGGTCACACTGTGTTCAATGGATATCACGCAGAAAAAAACAGTTGCTGTTTTGTGCACCGAGCCTAGTTTGACGCGGTGTTCTTCGAACCTGATTAAAATTATATGCAGGCAGAAGCAGGTTA